>JAAAKG020155309.1:0-30493 GCA_010014905.2 Druon quercuslanigerum | reverse complement strand
ACAAGTCAAAGTTTTCTAAAATCTAAATTAACTATATTAATTGAATCCCTAGAAACTGGATAAAACATTATTTATAATAACCTCGAGAAATTTCGTACATATTCCGAGTCGATTGTTTAAAAAAATGTTATACCTTGAAAAAAACTTTGAATTGTTAGAGAATTTTTTCCAGGATTTGAATAAAGACTCTGTATTAATTTCATATTTTTTCAATTACAGTATAGATAAAGTGCCGAAAGTGACATCCCCCGTACTGGTTATTCACGGTACTCAAGACGAAGTGATAAATTTCAGTCATGGACAAGAAATATATGAGAGATGTCCAAGGGCTGTTGAACCTTTATGGGTTGAGGTAACTATAAAATGCTTGTTGAAGAAATTCCTCCAGCTAGCTTAATTCCTAAAAATGTGGCAAGTTACTTAACAATTAAAAAAAGAAAAATTAGATGCGAAAATTTAATTAATAATCCCGTTATAAACTGGGAAGAATAAATCTAGGGTAGTATATTATTGGGTCAATATGATACAACTGTTTGAATTGAAGAATGCAAGGTTGCTCCTTTATACAGACATTGATTTCTAATATCTGCAAAAGGCACACTCGTGTGCTCTTTTACAATAATAGTTCACCTTTATATATTATCTCTATTTCACCTGAATCAATGTTTTCTAGTTCAAAAAATATATTTGAGAATTTCGAGTAATTTTTGGATTTCATCTTAGCTACGTGTTCTTATGAGAAGTTTTCAAACATTAGACCTTTATTTGCAGTTCTCATGTGATTGGTTAAATATTAAAGAATAAATCGAGGGTTTAACTTTTTTTCAAATACCCGGAAAACTATTGAGATCCTTTAAAAATTTAACATTTAACATTTATAAAATCATTTAATTTGAAGAAATCATCAGTAATTCCATAAAAATCAAGTAAAAACCCTGTACAATATCTTGAAATCTAACTACGCAATTCTTGGAAACTAAAACTAATAATGCAACGATCAAATTTCAACAACGCACTCTTAAATGTCCCAATGCAAATAAAAAAAAAGAAGAAAGAAAAATGAGACAACCTTCCAAACGTTGGACGTTAAAGGGGAACTTAATTTTGATTTATTCTGAATTAAATTTAATTTTAATCATGAAGTCTGAAATATCTTTCAAAAGACCTTAAAAAAATTATCAAATCTTGGAAATCCAATAAAATCTGTTTGAGCTCGTTGAAAGTCCTTGAAATCTTTTTAATTAAACCCCCAAAATGACTAATGCAAAATTTTAGGAAATGCTTTGAAACGTCGTAAATATTGTTGAAAATTCTTTAAATGTCACTAAAATACAATATATTCGTAAAAAATCCTCAAATTTTGTGAAATATCTAGAAATCTTTTGAAAGCCCGTACATCTTTAAACTTTAATCTTTAAATTAATTCCTTCTGATACTCTTTTAAAATCCCGAGGAATTTTTTAATCTCATGGAACACCTTGAAATCTTGTAAAATCTTTGAATTCCATTGAACTTCTTTTAAATCTTTAATAAAATCGCGTGGGTTTGGTAAAATCTCTACAACAACTTTGAAATTCCTTAAATTTCCTTCAAAATTGTAATATTTTGTACAATCTTTTCAAAAATTTTGATAACTTTAAAAGCTTCTGAAATCAGGTGAAACTTCTTTAAAATCTTTTAAAATCCACATTTTTTTGAATTATCAATATTTCTGTAAACGATAATTGGATTTTGATAAAAATTGGAGATATTAGAGGTGAAATAATATATTTAAGAATGTAATACAATAGATTTTTTTTTAAATTTTGCCAGAAAAAAAAAACAAAACCCATTTTGATTCCATTTTTCGTGAACTTCTCCCCTTTTAATTTTTCTTATATGTGAATAAAATGATTCCTTTGGAAATCAGTTTTTTTCAAACAAAAAAAATCATGGAGACTATTCTATTGGGTCCCAAGATATCATCATTTTAGTGAGACTGCGCGGGTAATATTGAGACTATTGCAACCGGATATTATTGAAAACAAAACAAACTTCCACTTCTTGCTAACTGCGATATTGAAAACGCAATGGAGGGGCAACGCGCCGTCTAACTAAAATTATATCTTGGTACCCAATAGTGTCTGATTTTTTTTAAAGAAAGCTAATTTTCCAAATAATCATTTTATCCATATTTAAGAAAAATTAAAAGGACAGAAATTCACGAAGAATAGAATCAAAATTTGTTCAGGACTTTTTCCCGGCAAAATTAAAAAAAAAAAATTATTGTACTATATTCTTAAAATATATCATTTCATGTCTAGTGTCTCCAATTTTTATAAAAGTCCAATTATCGCTTTCAGAAGTATTGATAGTTCAACCAAATTTGGACCCGAAATTCAAGATGGCGTAAATTCCGAAATTTTGGGCCCAAAGTTTTCTTTGCATTATAATTTCACCAACTGTTATCAATATTCGAACGACCAGGGGCAGATCCTAATATTTCTGACGCATACTGACCCTCTTGCATAATTAAAATTGAGAGAACTTAATCAGTCACCAAAAAGAAAAGTGTGCGAAAACTTTTGTCCATTTTTGTAGATTAATCAAGATTCATAACTCGACTTATCTTGTTTCAGGGTGCTGGTCACAATGATGTGGAATTGTACAACCAGTATTTAGAGCGTCTGAAGCAATTTGTGAGTGTGGAATTGGTGAACTGACGACGACTCAGCCTCTCCCAGAGTCAGGGAGGGCAGGGAGTTGGTCTCACACATCTCAATAGTCAGGTACAATCTATTTCAAATAACTCCAACACAATCAGCTCCATCTCGACCAGCTCGCCTACCGAAAAGCTCGTATAGCAATCACCGTCCGCAGGGGAGATCGTCACACTCCCCTGTGACGGAGACCCCTCGCCAGTATCCAATGACGAGGCTATACTTTTCCCCGAGGAACAAGAGAAATCGAAGCGAGAGAAACGAGAGACGACCAAACCAGTAAGAAAGGAAGTGCACTCTCTTAAAAAAGAATCCGAATTAACAGCAGCAACCGTCAACGCCAAGTCGGACTGTGTGGACACCAAATGGGAGAAAGAAAGCTCAAAGAACAGCAAGAAGAAAGACAGCAGAACGCCTTCAAAATCTAATCAGCACCGTAAGCCGAACCGTCGCAAGAAACGTGCTTCCCAAACTTCCACCGAACGCGAGAACTTGAAACCCGCGACCAGGAACAAAGTGACGGCGAATTCGTCAAGTTCCGAAGCTTCCAACGATGTAAATATCGGTTCCGACTCGAAAGACTCTCGGTATAAACGTATTAAAACGTCTCTTACAACTCATATTCATTACAATTCCAGGTTCTTGAGGAGGCTGCTTGTTTGGAAAGGGTAAAACTTGAATCCAAAGCGCGATTCGTCGGCAAAGACATTGACCTGGAAAGCAGCGACTCTAGCGACAATTTGGATCTGGAATTGCCAAAAACCAAGAAGTACTTGTGGTTCAGTAAAAATTCAAGGAATCATTTAAACAAAGGCCTTTGCCAGATAACCAAGGTGAGTCAAGCCAAAAGCAAAACGGTCAAGTCATTGAAAGCGAAGAAGACTACTACATGTTGCAGTCCTCACAAGAAATTCAGCAGATCCTCTCTGACAATCGAATCGGACAAGATCACCATCAACTTGTCCAAGTATTCCCCTTGTGCCAGCCGATTGGCAGCGAGTTCCAAGATTCTCTCGAATGAAAGTGTCTCCAATTCCGAGAGTCCTCTGCATGTCGTGCACTCTCGCAGTCCCTCGCGTGTCGACGTGCAACAAGCCAACTCGTTGCCCCTGGACAAAATGTCCATTCAAGCCAGCTTGTCCTTGAACATCCATCAGTTTGAGAAGACTCGGCGTTCCACCTCGCGCAGCAGGAGTGTCGGTGACAGTTGTGTCACGTCGCCCACGAGCGAAGGCACAACTCTCAGCTATTCTCCAACAGTAACCGAAATCTTGTCCTTGGAAGAAGTCATACCTCAGATATTGGTCACGGAAGATTCGCCAAGTTACCATCACCATCCAGATGTCAAGCGAAAATCGGAGAAGAGTCTCGCCGAGAAGAAGAAGGCGGCGGCGGTGGCGACAGGAAAGGCGACTCAGGAGACGAAATGTTAGTCGGTAGTTTTGATCACCTCGGAGAGGTCAGAAATGAACTATCGGAATTCTCTTCCATGTTAATAATAATGTTAACGAAAGAAAGACACTTAGAGATTTTTATGTCCCATCGATGCTATCGGGTGATGTAGTGCCAGTGAGACTATACATACCACATTTATAAGATTTATTATGGATATTTGTACGAAATAAAGAGTATATGTGTAGGAATTCGAGAACTGCTCGTCGCTCGATCTCGAGAACGGGGGCACGTTGTTGCGAAAGAAGAAAAAAAAATATGTTGAGTATTATTATGAAATTAGACAATCAATTGACTCACAGGTAATGAGACCTTTTTGCCGATAGGAGAATCATAGTTATCTTCGCACTGTGATGCTCGGATTCCGTGATGTCTCGGAATTACTCAGTAATCGCATGTTTCTCACTGCTGATGGTCATTCATTCTTCAATGCGTCTCTACGATCATGAAAAATTAAAAAGTGCCAAAGAAAAGAGATTAACGTTGAGCGACTGTTTTCATTTCTTTTTTTTTCATCTTGGACACGAGTTTATTAAATACACACGTTATCGCCAAATATCTTCTGTTTTATGTTATGTCGATCCTCGCGCCTCTTTCAGTCTTCAAAAAGTCTCGATTACGAAAGTCGATTGATTTCTATTGATACATGATGGGTTGGGGCGGTCCAAAAATCGTCAGGTTTCAGCAGTGCATTGGGCTTTTGGAAATTCTTGTTTCTTTTTTGGAAAAGGAAAATAGATAAGAAAATTTAATCAGAGCGTGTACCCAATCTGAAAAAGCTGGAATTGTGAAGGAATTTTTTTTTATTCAAGGAATTTATTTGAAAGCGTGCTTAATTTTTTTAAATTGCAATCTACATTTGAATAACAATTAATCTTCTTGTTTGAGCAATCATCCTTTTGCTTGAAAATTCGACAGTTTGTTGGTAATTTTTTCTCTCTCTGGACCGAAAAAATCTTTCTTAATTAAAAATTCAACTCATGTTGAAAAGTCTTATTTTTTATTGAATTTAAGAGTTTTTGATTAAAATTTAAAATATTTTTTTTGTGGTAATATCGACTATATTAACTTTTTTACAACATTTAAATATTCAATTTTTGTTTGAAAATTGAAAATTCCTGTATTTGATTGAAAATTCATCTTTTTTGTTTAATATTCAACTATTTCAGTTGAAGGATAATCTTTTTTAGTGGAAAATTCATGTATTTTGTTTAAAAATCGTGTTTTTTCTAGAAAATTAATTTTCTTGATTGAAAATTTAAATATTCATAATTTTAGCTGAAAATTTAAAATTAATCTGTTCCAGTTAAATATTTATTATTTGAGTTGTGAATCACTTTTGTTTAAAGTTTTTTGTTTTTTCTAGTAGAAAATTAATATTTTTTTACCTGAAAATTTAACTATTCGGTTGAAAATCGATGTTTTACTGGAGTTCTCTAGGATTTTTTTCTCGGATTTGAGTAGATTTCCTGTTAATCCAATCGGGTTAAATCTTTCACAGTGAGGTCATAGGTTACTTTCAACATCTTCATTTTCTTGCTTACTAAAAATGTTTTTGACAATATTAGCTTCATTTTCTATGATGAATTCAATGATGTGTAATTGTATACACGTTAGACATTTTTATACATAATTGACTTTTTTTATAATCATTAAGACTTAGTGCATTTAGATTGCCTCAATAAATTTGTATGAAAAATATCCACAATTTTATGTATACTAAGTCATAATTATTAGAAGAAAAAGTTAATTATGTAAAAAAATGTCTAAACATTTTTTCTTTCAACGCATTTGTCGTGCCAAAAATCAGAAGTCTAAAAAAATAATAATTCTAAGATTTTTAGAATCAAAATAATGTTACTGACAGTATAATTTCGAATGAAAAACATGATTTTTAATGAAAAAATTTTAAAACTTTCGAAATGAATTTTTTAAAAAATTATTGCAATTGATTTTTTAACCATTTAACAACAATTTTAATAACAGAAAACAATACAACATTTATTATAGAAACTTAAACTGTTATTAAGCAACGAAGATATATAGAAATAAATTTGGAGTTAATATTTTTTTAAGACTAAAAAATTTCTAAAAGCACATAGAATTTTTCAAATTTTGTGAGTTTTGGACCACCCTAATGATAGTTTTTAACCATAAGATTGTGATCATTGCTCTTTATTGTTGAAATTTAAATTCGCGCTCTGAAAAATTTAGAATTAAAAATTCTGTATTGCAAAATGACGTGGATGTTATTTTATGATTTCGGAGAGATTTAAAGAGTGCGTCAGCAACAGGGAGACGCCCAAACCCTTGTTCTTATTCGACTTTAGTAGGGAATATAATTAAATTTTAAGTACTAGTATTATATCACTTTTACGGATAGAACTTCTAATTGAGCTAAGTGTTTTGGTGATGGCAGAAAGCAGATGATACATTTTCTTCCACTAGCGCGTTTTTTTTCTGCGTGAAATACAATTCCACGAAGAAGCCAATTCTGCTTGATGTCCCTATTCGTTAGAACGATTCACTGCCAGCTTTTTTCAGCTGCGAGTTATTAGAATTAACAATATTCAATTCAATACAGCCAACGTCCCACCAAGTAGAGACTACTGAATCTCTTCCAATCATTATGTACAAAAGTAATGATAAAATTACGAGAAAAAAAAATCATAACCACGTTTGGTGCAATGCTGTTCGTGTCTTATTTGGTGTAAAAGGGAAATATATAAGAGTGCAAATAGCTAGAGACAATATACTGCCAAACTCGACTATGAACTGTTGAAACTTCTAAAGAAAATAATTTGTCTCAAGAAGTCTTAACCATAAGTTTCTTATTAGTATTTTTATATCTCGGTGAATGTACATATTATGAACAATAAGCAATTTTTTCGTAACAGAATTTGCTGAGCCATCGTAATACAATAACTGAATTTGAATTTGAAGATTTCAATCCAAATAGTATCTATTTGAAAAAAATTACTTGTAAACAATCCATTGGCTTCTTGGAAACGTTCGTGGGAAGTGAAAAGAATATTGTTGAGAAGAAAGTTCGTCCTGTTCAAAACATGGTTTATTGACTATTAATACTGCGATTCGCATAAGATGCATAGTGGCCATCCATAAATTACATAACGCATTTTTTTCCAATTTTTAACCGCTTCGCTTATGTTACATAATTTTTCCGAGAAAAAAATGTAATGGAGAAATATTCATCAATATCTAAATTTTATATATTATTTTTCCAAATTTTTTGACGGGCTAAATGTTGCCTAAAATTACATAAACATTTTTAAGAACGATCTTGATAATAAAAAACGCTAATGAAATATAGTGTGAACAAGACTATACAATCTTCTCAAATACCTTAAAATCTCTTTAAATGTTTGAAGTTCTTCAATTCTTGTAAATAAATTATTTGAAATTTCGTTAAAATATTATAAAATCCCGCGAGGTTAAATAAAATCTCATCATATTCCTTAAAATTCCTTAAAATTTTTTTAACCTCTTGAAATTCCCTTGGAATCATTTAGAAATCCTCAAATATTCCCAATTCTTTGAAACCCCTTAACATTTTTTTAAGCTTCCGAAAATTCTTTAGAATCCTATAAAATAACCTAAAATTTTACAAAATCGTTTGAAGTCTCTTCAAATACTAGAAATTGACTGAAATTTCTTGGAATATATGATAATATTTTCAAATATTTCAAATCCCGAAATTTAATTTAATCTGCTGATATTCTTTGAAATATTTTAAGTTCTATGAAATCCTTTGAGATCCTGGAACTTCCTTAAAGTACCTTATTGAGATATCTGTCTGAGATATCTACTTATTGAGCCTTTAAAATCCATTTAAATTATTGAAATCGTCGGAAATGTGATAAAATCTCGTAAAATTTGTTGTAAATTCATTAAAAATGTTTTTAAATATTTGGAAATGTTCTGAAATTCCTTGGAATCTGTTCAAATATTCCATGCTATTTCCATATTTGAAAGATTTCAAATATTCAATTTTCTAAATCTTTGAAAATTAATTGGAATCCCGTGAAACTTCCTTCGAATCCTCAAAAATAAAATTATATTCCCAAGCATTTTAATTATTTGGAAGTGTGTGGGAATGTTTTCAAAAAGTTTAGTTTAAACTGATAAATTAAAAAAAAATTTAGTGACTTAGCGTATATTTTAAAAAATTATGAAGAAACTTTGTTTTTGTTGATATTCTTTTACAGGTTTAGAAAAAAACTAATTTAATTATATCGACATGAAGTCTTTATAAAATTATTACAATCTCTTATTGTAAAATTAGTTAACTGTAACTTACTATATAATGTTGGATACTTGGATTTCCTGCAAGGTTGATTTGCTAAAAATATGATCTATATTGCAAAAGCTGTTAAATAATTTATGAGTGGTTCCTTATCAGTCTTAATCTTTTTCATGGCGAGAGGGAAGATGCTCAATTTTGAGGGGCAAATTGCGGTGCGCATAATGTGTGTAAATACAGTAGATCATAGATTTAAGCATCGATAATAAGTTCCCTTAAACGTAAAGGAAATCAGAGAGCTAAATTGTTCGATGTACTTATCAACCGAGTTGCGAAGACGTCGAATCGTGCAGATTCGAGTGAGCGAGATATTACAGAGAAACATGGTAGAATATGTTATAATTTGTAAAGAAAAAGAAGAAGTTAAGAAACTCAATAAATGACACACGTATTTACTTTAGTGAATAAGAATAGATTTAAAAAGAAAAACCGTTACGGGTTAACCATGTTCGCGTACAGGAACATGATACAATTGATAAGAACACACTCTGATCATACCTTAAACGGTAACTTAGTGTTTTATACTTCCACCACGTTTCAAGTAAACATTATGTATAAAAATTACTTTAATTGTCTCATGAAATTACGATGTAAATTGTACGTATAAATTATGCGTAGAAATCTCGTAATTCTGTCGTTAATATACATTGTAATACCGATTTACTCTCTTCTAACTTTATCGTCTCATCTTCAATTATGCCACAACATTTTATCAACATTTCAATTTTGATAGAAAATAAGTGAAAAACGTTTTAGGTACACTTAGTTTTTGTTTTGCTCAATTTTTTTTTCTTATAAAGAACAAGAAGGAATGACAAATCTTGTCCACTCATTTCATACGTCTTTCCACATCTGCTGTAAAGAAACGTTGTGCAATAAATTGTAAAATGTGACCACAACTATAAATCCAGCATTTATTATTTTTGCTTGCAGACGTGCGGTTACCGACAAACAATAACACAAGGATGTGATCATGGATTCATTTTTACATCTTGAAGAATTCACGACTTTACACCATTTATACAAATATTTCTGTCATTTTTATGTAAATTGTTATTTGCAGATAAAGACTTTGTGATCAAATTGCCAAGCGTAAGAATATTTTGATAACAATTGGTGATTGTTATTTTGAAGTAAGTATACCATTTCGGGATGATTAAGAGCGTAAGTGATAAGTCCCTAGATACCGTTTTCATGTTACTGTTAGATATTTCTATCAATCGCATAAGCATGGAATCGATTTAATGTAATGTAGGAGATAAATAAGAAATGACTTTTCATGCGTCAGTGTAGAAGATGAAAAAAAGCAGGATTTAAATCCATGTATTTATTGTATCCCGTAGTATCGATTGTTCTTTGAACTTTGAGGTTTTACCGGTAGAAATATAGGCGTCACGACAGTGAAGTATAATGGAGCGACAATACCTTTGTGCAATAACCATCGAACACAATGCGATCGAATAAATCCTGTTCTATCAATAATAAACTGCTTATAAGATCACTTATTTTCTATTTTAATTTATGGTCAATCCATTTCCTGAATAACAGAGTTGTAGGGGGTCTAGCGATTTTGATGAAACTTTGCCAAACTTTAGTACTGGGCGAGTGAAGTTTATGGTTAATATGGTTTTCAAAAAATTTTTAAATTTAGGGAGTTGCAGGATTTTGAATTTGAGACCTGACTTTTTTGACATATAATGTACAGGTCTTTTTAATTCAATTCCAACATAAAAAATAGGGGATAACGGAAATATAAAATACATTTTTGATTTAATTTTTCTCTCAAAAGTGTACGTTTATTTTTTAAATGTAAATATTTTGATTCCTTATAATTTTCTGCGTCGATAAAAAAATGCATGGGCAGGTACTTTAAAAACGAATAATCGATAAAACGGAAAGAATCAACCTTTGTTCGTGATTTGCATTGATTTAAAATTTTAAACCCACTGCGTCTTTTTTGAGAATCGGCGCAGAAAATTATAAAGAATCGAAATATTTGTAGTTAAAAAATAAATAATAGTGCGCTTTGGAGCGCATAATTGTATTAAAATTTGTCAATATTATTTTCATGCGCTTGTTGACTTGTTTTTGATTTTAATTACATGAAAAGGGACTTTAAATTATACGCTACGTATGCAAAATTATAAAAATTCAATTTGTGGTTTAGGAGATATGTGTAATTTCAAAAAATTTGGTTCTCAAAATTCAAAATCCTGTGACTCCCTCAAATTTGAAACTTTCGGACATAAACTTAGATCATCCAACACTAAAGTTTAGCAAAGTTTCATCAAAATCGCTAGGCACCCCTCCCCCCTTTAACTCTGATATTCATAAAATGGATTTACTCTTTAGTTGTTATGGCTAAGATTTTTATATTTTTTAATTAAATCAAACACGCTAGAGCTTAAATTTTTTATCCGTTCAGAGAATTTAAAAAAATGGAAGTTCAATGAATATTAAGAGACTTGTGAGAATAGATTTTGGACATTCTTTCTATTAGGTTTTTATTTTACAACAGATTTGACATTTGTTTATATTTTTTGTTCATAAACGATCCCATTCTTTGAACACTTCTTATATTTATGCAAAACATCATGATACCAGTGAAGACATCCCTTAAAATTAATATTCAGAAATTTACAGTTTTAAAAAATTTGTTTTATTAATTATTAACAAATTAATGAGTAAAAATGCTTATTTAAGATTTAAAAAATTTTCCCTCAATAAATAATATGTACGATTTTTACTGCCTGATAAACAGTTGTTAAATGTTTAAATAAATTTGATAAAATCCGTTTTTTCATTGAAATCAACTTTAAATAATTTGAAAAAATCATTACGCTTGTGTTACTTCATCAACCAATGATAATTGTCTATTTTATTAACAATCTTATAAACAAATTCACAGAATGAATACTTGTCAAAACGGACATTTTTTGTTACGAAATCGACTGCTAGTGACTCAATATATCTCCTTATATATAAGCAGACAATAATAATATTTAATTAAAAAGAAAAACTTAAACAGGACTTCTTTTTAACAAACGGATGTAGTTTTTTAACGAAATCGACTTTCAATGACTGAGAAAGGACCCTATTTATTATCAGATTTTTTTAAGACATATAATTTGTTATTTAATTAAATAAATGTTGCAAACAAATACAGTTTTCCTTCAATCTTCAACCATAGTAGTTTATTTTTCAACAAAAAATTAATTCTCAACGAAACATATGATAATTAATATTTTAGCTGACAATGAGTTTAATTTAAAATTAAAAAAACAGTTGAATTTAACCAAAAAAATATGATTTTTTAACAAAAAAGTTAAATTCTCGACTAAAACAGATTAATTTCCCATCAACAAGATTAAGTTTCTACGAAAAAATACGAATTTTCAAGCAAAAAATGAATTAAAGATAATTTATTTTTAACAAAATAGTTGAATTTTCAACGAAAGAGGTGAATTTTTAATTAAGAAGATTAATTTTCTTAAAAACAAAAAATGTATGATCAACAAAATACGCATAAACCAACCGCAACTGTTTTGGCTTTAGTTCTGTCCCTGTACTCACCCTCCATTAACCGAAGTCGGGTGGGACTGACGTTACTTGGCTTATTATTTTCAACATGATTTTTTACTGTCAAAATACACTTCTCGCATGAAACGGGTAGTTAAGCGTATACTTGAAACAATGAATGATAAAAACGACATAATAGCTTTAGAATGGATTGAAACTTTGTTTGTCGAAAGACATGCATCCGGTAAAGTTTCAGACGATGAATAGAGACTGGGTTTTTGAATGCTAGAGGGGGAATGATATTAAGGTAAGAGTGTTACGAGAAACTATGCACGTAAGGAAGCTAGATATTTTATGTATAGTACCTGAACCAAAGAAAAAGGAATGCGAGACTAGAAACATAGAAAATGAGGTTTAAAAGGCGGACTTGAAACGTGGTCAGGAGTAGATCCAAAATCACACGGTAGTCAAGGGGTCGGTTTGATTATGAATGAAAGAGCAAGCCAGCATCTCAGAGATCAAGAATTTGTATCTCCCCGATTATTGTGTATTAGAATGGAAATATGTAGGAATCAGAAGAATATTTATCATCTCATGCTACGCCCTAGTTGATGGTGAAAGAAGTCAAGTAAAAAAGATTATATATATAGGTTCTTATGTTCTTACGTTCTATAGGTTCTTGCGATCATGGGGAAAAAATAATTCCACTAGGAGATATGAATGGATGAGTTAAGTCCAACGCAGGGTAGAGAGATATCAGCTGAATATTAACTCGAAAATTCTTATTCACGGGGCCATGAAAATAACAGAAGAAAAGGTCTGGGAAGTCCAATACGGATTTATGCCAGGAAAATCATACGCGGATCAGATATTTAACTTGAGACGGAATACAGACAAAAGTTTAAGGGTAAACAACAATTATTTTCTACATTTGTTGACCTGGAAAAAGCGTTTAATAACGCGGATAGTAGTAAGTTTGTGGAAATCCTAAAAGAGTATGGAGTCAATGGATTTTTTCTAAAAGCAATCAAAACAATACACTGAGAGTGCACTTTACCGGAAGCTGACATACCGGATGAGGTGCTCCAAGAGTGCAGGAGAGAGGTGCTTGCAAGGTCAACAGAGTTGCTCAGTTTACGGTTCGGCACTATAAGAAGGTGAAGAAGAACGTGCCCCTGAAACCCCTGGTAAATCGCGGTCTCAGTGCACAGCCTAACACCAGGGAAAAGTTTTATCTTTAAATTTGATAAAAACGCTGCAGCACATGTATCTGACGAAAGATAACATTTACCTGAATGCCTCTAACGGCTGCGTCTAGGTTTACCGAAAAAAATTTCCTTCCTAAAATTTAAAATCCTCGCGGTATTCATTTTTTTAATCATCTTACTTTCTTCAAATTATTTTAACCAAAAAGTCATTCACCTACACCTAAAGAATACATAGGCTGCACTTTGGTTAATTTATACTTCATAGTGTTTGTTTACAATTTTTGAAGTCTTCATCAGTGTCGACGGAAACTAAAGGTTTGTTCAAATAAAGTAAAGGACTGAACTTGGCTAAGTGTTCACTATAAAGTATAAAGTGTATAGACGAATGATTTTTTGGGTAAAATCATTTAAATAAAGTGAGATGATTTAAAAAATGAAAAAAGCCGTTTGGCATATCACACATTTAAAATAAATATTTTCTTCAGATAAACGTGCTGCAGCTCTTTTATCCAATTTAAAGATAAAATTTATTCACGGATACATTGTGACCTCTTGGCAGATGATAAGATTGTTATGCCAGAGTCAATCGAAGGCTTGTAGAGAAAAAAAAAATTTCATAGAATGTATAATCAGGAAACGTACTCCAGACACCCTTAAATTGGTAACGTTATAGTTTGTGGACGACCCCTACTATGTTAAGTTAATCCACCGTCTAAATAAACATTTATATTTTGTATAAATAAAAGTGGGAGAAGAGTCAGCTTCAGTATCATATGAAATTTTATGGGGAGGTTCACCAATTTTCTAGTGGGCAAAAATAGCTAAAATTAGCGTCTTATAATATGTGTACGTTCCCGATCTTCAATTGTATTCTTATAATCATTTCTAGAAATACATGTTTGAATGCGTATTTTTGAGTCTTTGAAACTCAGGTGGCTAAGGAATATAACCTGCAGCTCTCTATAAAAATATAGACTTGAGAAAAAATTGTAAATAAAGTTTTACTAGAATGTACTAAAAAAAAAAGAAAATAATACCCTCTGAAAAGGAGTTTGATGAATTCGCACTCTTGCTTACCATGGAAGACAGAAGAAGCAGACGTGGATGACATATTACGGTTGCGTCGTGCTGGGATTATCCCTTATGGTCACTCTCGCTTAGACTTAAGATGATTACAGCGGAAGAATGTCGTTTGAAAAAAAAATTGGAAATTTAAATAATAAAAAGCGTTAAGAAACATTAATATGGTCCTGAATGTTTATAATTACAAATCAAAGCTTATTTATGTTTATCTTGTAATTATAAACATTTAGTAGAGTAAAAACATTCCTTTTAGAGCCTTATGTTTAATTTCTTAATTTTTAACTCGATACCTCATTTCGTGAGGATCTGAATTATTTGTAAACAATTACTGTAAGGTAGGAGTCGGGTAAGTATTAGGTCCATGTCCTTAAGCAAGAAAATTAGGATGGCTGAAAATATTTATCCAAAAATCACACTTTTGAAAACTTAATTTACCAACAAAATCCTCATATTGAAAGTATTTTCGCATATTTTGACATGCTTGTACACGCAAATGAAAGACTTCAATCATTTATATAGGCATATTATTTATCAAAATGATTCTCTCTCCTCAGAAATAAAATTCTTTCTTTCAGAACTAAAGCAGCTATATGGAATATTCTTTCCGAAATTAGTTTCATGCGGTCACTATGAAAATAGAAAAATGATGGCTATAAAAGGCACTCTTAGCTCAAGGATTTAATATCAATTGTGTAGACAAGATTAGTCTGAGAACAATCCAACTTGCATTTTCCAAAGACAACGAACAATTGGTAAAATATCTACTGTAGAAAAAGGCCTTTATTTTTGTTTAAGATATTCCAGGAAATACTCCACTCCACTTGTCAGCAAAGCATAGGCAATTACTATCGGCGAGAAAATGATAGGTGTCTTTAAAGCTTAACCACTCAGCAAAAAAAAAATGCCAGAACACAAAAAAGAAATTCATATGAAAGCTAAAAGTGTTCTACGTAAATGAGCTTGAAGACGTTTGTGGGAAAAAATGTTTGTGCTTTGCAGACTGAAAAAAGTAAAAAAAAAAAGGATTACCGGGTACATTTAAGAAAGAATTGAAGAAATTTCAAAAAATTTATGAGTACGAGGAAGCCTGGCGTGAAAAAAATGCAGTTGAGAAATTCGAGAAATAATAAAAATTTTTTCTTAAAAGTACAAAAATGTACAACTATATTATCTTCAGTTCTAATAAAGATATTAAAGCGATTCAAAATGCAAACTGTAATAAATAGGCTCTGTAATTATTTTCAATAACTCGGAAGGATGTGATAGTCTTATTTTTAGTGAAAATCGCGATATTTTTAGGTATTTTTTTGTCGTTGAAAAACAAGTGCTAGAAAGCAGCCCGAACTTTTTTTTTACAGCCAACCACTCGCGCCTTTCTTCGACCGGTGGCTCTGAATCCTTGGGTGGCACCTGGCACGTCCTCGGCAGCAAAAAAAAAAAAAGGTTTGGACAGCTTTTTGGCTCTTGTTTTCCAACCAAAGACAATGTCTAAAAATATCGCGATTGTCATCCAAAAAAGGACGATCACATCACCTTCCGGATGATTGAAAATAATTACAGAACCTATCCGTTGCAATGAATCGCATTAATATCTTTATTGGAACTGAAGATAATATAGTTGTACATTTTTTACTTTTAAGCAACAATTTTGATTATTTCTCAAATTTCTCAACTGCAATTTGTTCACAACAGTTTTCCTCATACTCATGATTTTTTTTAAATTTTTCCCATTGTCCCTTGTATAAGAAATAATGCTCTAAACTTGACTGTTCTTCAATGTACCCGAAAATCCTTACTTTTTAAAATGTTTTACAGTCTGCAAAGCACAAACATTTTTTTATATAAACGTCTTCAAGCTCATTCACGAAGAACACTTTTAACTTTCATATGACTATTTTTTTATTGCGCTAGAATTTTTTTTGGCTGAGTTGTTAAACTTTAAAGGCGGATAGTAGATGTTATGAAGAATCTTCTAAATGCGCTCAGAATCATTAATGAAGCGAATATATCTTTCACTGGCTTTGAATAAAGAACCATGCAAATCATAAAGCCTATGCAAAAAAGTGGTAGTCGTACCACTCTACAGCTTGCAAGCGCCGCAGGACATCTAACAGTTGTCTAGAAGCTTTTAAATTGTAGGTCTAATGTAAATATTTCAGAGCGCTAATTGGTATGATCAATGCGGGAAGCGGGAAGGACTAGAAATCATGGATGTACTTTTGGAAGGACCCGCGTGGACAAATTTTCTGGCGCTGACCCAGCCCAGTCCAGACTGGTTTCCATTCTTGACGCTGACCAGATGGTCTGATCTGCGCCTGGCTAAAAGAATAACTTTCTTTTCTAGCCCCATATCAGACCATATGGTCAGCTTTTAGTTATTGGTTGGTCAGTCACTATTTAGACTGATAGCCACTAGTTTGAAAACGGTCAGTCACCTGCTGAATTCCCTTTATTTTTGTAAAGACTTGGAAAAAATCATTTTTCACACAATAAGTGTGTTTAGGTGATCAGCGCCAAATCTGAACACCACATTGTCAAGATGAAACATCTTGTGAATGAACTTAAAACATTTTTTGTACTAGGATAGCTGATCAGCGTCAGTCCTAGGACCTAGTCCATACCAGACCTTCGACATCGTACTTTGAACTTTTATTGTTCTTCTATAGCATTGGTCGGCAAACTACTTCCGCACGGCAGCCCTAGCTGCCCTACCGAGGAAAGCCAATCCATCTCAGGAAAAACGTTGCGTTGACGAACAAAACGAGGCAGATGAAAAAAATGTCTTGGTTCAATCTTGCCTTTACCTGAAAAGTGAGCAAAAAGTTAGCCGACCATTATTCTATAGCGAAGCAGCGCAAGTTATGGGCCAGATCAGGCCTTGCAGGCTATACAATCTAGAACCTAGACAAAGTTAGCCCTGATCCGGACTAGCCTAGAACCTGGGCAAGATTAAATCTTCCAGACTAGAGAGTTTAGATAAAGCTAGGCCTGTGCCATATCTGACATCAAGTTGCTATTAAATTTTTCCACAAGAGTAGTGCAACTAATAAGATTAACTGCGTCCTCAGGTAACTTACAATTGATCAAGATATTCAATTTCGGAATTGGTGCCGCATTTCCGGCCTATGGTGGTTCAATCGAGAATAAAATACGTTTTGCATATAAAAGAAACCTTCTGCATCAAGAGTCTCTGGTAAATTTCAATCTTTTAGGCTTTTAGGGTGAAAAAAGCAACATTGTGCTAAACGACGAGAGAATAGAACAAGCTGATAGCTACGTACATATTGGTAGCCTATGCACTAATGACGGAAATATAGATGGAACGGTAGATAGGCGTACAAACGAGTTACGAGGGTAAGAAGGTTATCGGTAAAGTAGGATATATAATTTTATATTTACACCCACTTTTTATACGGTAGCGAGACCTAGGCATACCAAGCGAATGATGAGAGTAAAATTAATGCGGTTAACATGCAATACATGTGCATGGTGTGCGGTGAAACGCTAATAGACAAACTCAGTAACGCAATAATTCTCAAAGAAGGTGATATAGATGAGACACTATTTAAAAAGAGAGAAAGAAATTTGTTATGATGTTTTGGGACTTTTAAGAGAATTAAAATTGAAAAACTGATGAAACAAGTATATCAAGGTAATGTAAATGGTACCGTACCCAGAGGCAGACCGAGGAAAGAGTAGTTTCTATGCAGAAATGAGACTCTCGTTCAAAAAATATAAAATGACATGTGAACATAAGAGCTTGCATCAGAAAATGCATAGACGTGAAGAAAGCTAAAAAGGTATGATAAAAGAGAAAAATGTGCCAGCAAATAGATGATAAAAAATGCAGGATAAAGAGTGTCAGTGGAGTGAATGACGCTTGAAACCAAAGTTGGTATCATTTAGAACTTGAGCTCCAATAGATACCTGTAGAGAGCCAAAAGCCAAATTCGAGCGCTCTTGAAAAGGACATGAAGGCGCATTCACAAACCAAACGCTCACAAAGTAAGACTGGTAAGTTAGGGATCAATTTACAGTTATCGACCGATAACTTGAGATGAAAAGTTTCTTGCATATGAATATGCCTTTATGTTGACAACTTTGCTGCAAATCCTGCAAATGATATTTATGAGGTCATTATATCTATTTTAATTTCGGTACTATTTTGTACTTTAATTATCGTAATTAAGTTATGCACATTAGAGTTCCATTAGGGAGCCTCAGGGTAAAAATTATGTCAATTATTTTTAAAAACACCAAAGTGGGCAAAGCGAAAAAGAGGCTTATTATAAATAAGCTCAATTGCAATTGTGATCCTTTAGAACAACAACTAAGGCATCATATGTAGAGCTTATTTATCGTTTTGGGTTCTTTTTCAGCAAGTGGGGTTCATTTTTGTTGCAGCTCCTTTGGAACTAATAATGGGTTCTAATGGAAACTCCAGTTTTTTCTGTGACGACTTTCTGAAGCTCTTCGCCTTGTGTGATCATAGAAGGATTGATCAGCGATCCGGGTCGGAGTAGTGTTGCGGAACGAACGTGTTATTTAACTAAACAACACGGAAATTTAAGATCCATCTAAAAATCTATGTAATAGTAAAGGTATAATAATATTTTAAATTGCCGTGAATATACATTATAGTTCACCGTTTTACTATCTTCTAACTTTAACGACGCATCTCCAAATATGGCATAAATAATAACTTCCTAGGCCCGCAGCATAACATATTTTACGAACATTTCAATTTTGATATAAAATAAGTGAAAGTAATTTTGGGTACATTTAGTCTTACTTTTGCAACATTTTTTCCTTATCAATTACAAGATTGACTATTTTGAATTAAGTATGACATTTCAGGCTAATTAACATCACGACAGTATTTTTAGATTTGTAATGAGAGACCCCCCCCTCAATTTGTTCTTTTTCCGCAAATAGAAATTCCTTTTTTTTAATGGGAAATACTCGGTTTGAAATAAAAAGAAAACAAAAGTACTTGTTAACTTTTTGTAAATTGTAGTTTAGTCACTTCTTAAGGAACGTTCAACAAATAATATACACTCATATATTTTTTATCTTGATTCCCCCAA
The DNA here is from genome assembly GCA_010014905.2 of Druon quercuslanigerum. Lineage (NCBI taxonomy): Eukaryota > Metazoa > Arthropoda > Insecta > Hymenoptera > Cynipidae > Druon > Druon quercuslanigerum. Next base: position 11,124 of record JAAAKG020155309.1, on the reverse strand, counting down.
CCCCCTTTTATTGTGTTGAAATTCATTGAAACTTTTTTAAGATGAACTATTTTTATTTAATAAGCGACAAGTATTTAAGTATTTTAAGACAAATTTTGAATTTTTTGAACAATTTGTATCACCCGCAGGTCGTAAAAAGTTATTATTTATGGGATAAATGGTACAGTAGACGAATTTTAAAAATAATATTTTTTATTACGATATTTGTTAATTATTTAAACGAGTCTTTGAATCACAAGGAATTTAATTATTATTTTCGAGAATTAATAACACACTTAACGAATTTTGAGAGTAATATATTTTTGTTAACAATATTTGGCAATTGTTTAAAGAATTTCCGTTTGTATAAGCTATTTTTTCCGCCTTTTTTAAATTACAGTAAGACCCTTCAATAGCTCTCCCTTTTATAGCTCTTCCGAGAATTGACGCCGCGCCACAAGTAGGTGTAACAAGAGCGGCGTGGGATCTGCGTTTGTCACTTAGGCGACCAGGATATTTGGCAATTATTTAAGCAATTACTAATAATTATTCTTTTGCGCCTTTTTATTGGAAAAGTAATTGCAAGACATTCGCAAAAACTATAATTTTTTGTCTTTCCGATGAAAAGGAGAATGTGATATTAATTTTTTAAATAATTACTAATTGTCTTTCACAAAAAATATTATCACGTTTAAAATTTATTACCTGAGATACTAATTCCAGAAAGTAATAATTTTTCTCGATTTAGAAGATGAAAAAATGTTTTGAACAAATTACAATTGTTTAAACCATTTCCAAATATTCTATACAATGACATATTAGATTTAAGATTTGTTAATTGTGTCATATATTTTAGAAAATGCAAACACATTAATTACCTGCATCATTTATCCCAAAACTATTAATTTTTCACGATTAAATGTAAAAAATATTGTTTAAACAAATAAAAATTATATAAAACATTAAAAATTAGTTCATGTTGAATTTTTTTTAAATATCGTTTTTAGTATGTATTTTATATAAAACTGCTAATTTGAATTTTTGGTGCATTTTTCAGGCACAATACAAGGGGAATAGGGGGGTCAAAATACAAAAGTATTGAGTAAAAATTATTCCTTGAATACTCGTGATTTGGGAAAAATATAGAATTTCTTTTTCTGAAAAAATTGGGGGGAGAAGGGGTCAATTACCAAAAATTTACAGTCAAATATTTGGAGCACCCTTTTGCAATATGTACATGTATACTCACGCGCGATCTATTCTATTCTATTTTTATTTAATTGTGCAGAAAATTACAGCCTCTGCTCAGATTTATGTATGGAATCCACTTTCTTAGAACTATATCGGAAATCTAAATGGACCACTTACTGTTTCACATTTAAGAGATGAAGAAAAGAACTATATTATTATACTTTGGGTGGTTACTGAATCGGAAAATAGATACAAATTTTGTTTAACTTAGAATAGTAAACAAAAGTTTCTATAATTGAAAATGTCGTTTAAAAAGAATTGTCTGAAATGCAGTCAATTTAAATAAAAACTCTTGTAGAGACATTTTTTAAGGTTCTCGTTCGATTGCCAAAACTAACAGTGCTTGCCTCATTTATAGTTAAACTTTAGGAATTAATATTTGATTTGAAATCTTGAACATTTAAAAAAAATTAGTAATAAAAGTGCAGTAAAGAAGTGAATAAATTGTTAGATCATTTTCATTTTTAATTAAATTAAAGTCTATGAAGATTATTCGATTGCTTATATTTGAACTTTTTCCGATCGAGACATTATCATATTTTGTCACTTCAATTTAAAACTTGCCACGATTTTCAGAATTGATATATTTCGAATGAATCCGTTTATAATGTTAAAAATTAGTAACATTAAAGAAAACATATAAAATTAAATTAAAGTAATCAAATACATAAAACGAAATTCGATATCAATTTGCAATTCAGCTAACTTGGACTTTCGATGAAAACATAATTTCTAAATCTCTTTAATTTATTAAAAAATATAATGTTTGAAGACTTACAATTAACAGTAAAAATAATATTTAAAGTCGCTTTTACAGATGAATCAATCAATATTGCTGAACAAATCAAATAGTCATTGAAATTACTGATCTGTCAATAGAAGAGACTGATTAGCTTCTTATAATATAACCGTAAAACCATAAATGACTGATTCACACATTGAAAGCTATAGCTATAGCTATAGCTCTTTTTGTTAGAATTATTATTTTTCATAAAATTTAGCTACTTATTGGAAAGTAGAACTACTTTGTTAAAAATTCATTCTTATAATTGAAAATTTAACCTTTCCATTTTCTGTTCAAAATTATTGATATTTTTTATTTTAAAATTCAACTATTTCTATAAAATTTCGTGAATATTGTTGAAACATTGTCTTTATTGTTAGAAAATAAATCATTCTCGCTGGAAATTCTTCTTTTTCTTTTCGTTTTGTTAAAAATTCATCTTTTTTATTGAAACTTGTAGTACTTGGTTGGAAGTTTAACTGATTTTTTAACAAATATTTTGTTGGTTGCATTATGAGTTCAATTAGAAATTCCCCTCTCTGCTTGTAAGTATAAACATTTTGTTTGAAAATTTCTTGTTTTTTTGTAAATTCGTGTTTTTTCTAGAAAATTAATCTTTATAATGGAAAATTAAACTATTTGATTACAATTTTTTTTGTTAAAAATGAATTTTTTTAGTTGAAAATTTATTTATGTTGTTATAATTCCTCATTTTGTTTGAGAATGAATCTGTTTGAGAAATCGGTTTCTTGTTGTGGAAAATAAATCTTGTTCAGTTTAAACTTCACTGTTCACTTATTCAAATTTAGAGTGTCAGATGTAACAACTTTACCTATTTACTTCCTTGAACAAATTGAAACTAATATATGTGGAGCATCCATCAGTGACCAACAACTCTGACATGTTTCCTTAGATATTGAAAAGTGTTATGAAATGGTCTGGAAACATCGCATCTTGTATAAATCTTACTTCCAAAATATATAGATGGTTCAAAGACAAACTTTATAAAAACATTTCCTTCTTAAAAGTCTCATACAAGTTGCAGTAAATGGTTACCTTTAAAACGAAACTGAACTTGAAAATGGAGTTTCCCAAGCATCTGTTTTGAGTGTTACACTATTTCCATGTACATTTAATGGTGTAACGTTCTGCATTCTGCAACCTGTAAGAAAAAGTTTTTTTCCCGACGATATGACAATCTTGTGTAGTTGAAGAGATCTAAAAATACACAAACGCTCAATCAAGAATCTTTTAATAATCTGCAAGATTGAGCTGACAAGACTTGTTTTATATTTTCAAAAACCACTAAAAAAACACGCATTGGAAGTTATTGAAACAATCAGGATTCTTGGGCTTTATCTTTCACAACAACCTTACATGGTGCCTCCAACTTAGATAGCTAAAAGATGATTCTAAACGCAGGATCGAAATCATAAAACCCTTGCCAAAAAAAAAATTGGGAACAGAAGAATAAATACTAGCCAACACCTACAAGGCTATTATCAGATCCAAATTAGATAATGCATCCTTAAATTATAACTCTGCCAAACCTAGTGATCTAGAAACGATTTCTCCCATACATAATACAGGCCCGAAAATTGCATTAGGAACATTTTTTGCAACCTAACGAGTAGCATTCTCGCAGAAACTCAAAAACTACCATAAGCAACCAGAAGAAAGCAGCTTAAACTGCTTATACTCTATTGCAATAGCCTCCACACCAAATAATCCTGCATTAGAAAATATCTTTTTGGGGAAATATCACAAGTACAAGAAACATTTAAACTCATAAGTACTTTTCTACGTCAGAATGAATACTTATCTACAACAATTAAACATTGAAATGCCAGAAATTGCTTCCAGAAGATTTTACAATTTTCCCTACTGGGAATTTTCAGGTTCCACTGCAATCACCAACTTTAAGGAGCTGTCCAGAAATTAAACTGATCAGATTGAATACAGAGCTGCATTTGCAGAAATAATAAACAGACTCCCAAATCATATCCCTATTTATACTGATTGCAATTGGGGCTATCAAAAAACTCTAGAATGATGCTGACTGATGAGAATCCGACACTCTAACTCTAACCTAATTTATCACTCGCCAAAACTGGAACAGGACAATGTTGTTCCTTCATACAATAACACAACTTTAAGCATTTATTTGTTCTCTTTTTACAAATATTTGATTTTGGAAGGCTTTTGATTTTTAATTCTTTCAATTTCAAAGGCTTTAGTTTGAAAATAGTTTAATTCAGACTGCTTCCAATATATGAAAGTATTCAGTTTATTTTGTCTTCTTAACATTTTAAAATTTTTACTTAAAATATTTTCAACTCTACATACTCATTAATTAATAATTAGTGCATTTTAAATACTCCCCAACACTTTATACATTATTACAAAAAATTAATAAAAACTAGTAAATAAAAAATTTAGTCCATTGTTGATCCAGTTCATTATGCATAATCTTCGAATACAAAAGGAAAAACTTTGTCATTGGCATTATTTCATCTTTAAAGTGGTATTTCTGGCAATAAGAAAATAATTGTTTTGGTCTACGTAATAAATTTTAATACAACTAAATGAAAATTTGTTATTAGCAGTATATTAAATATAAATTCGTTTTATTTATAAGAAAGACCGCTTTCTTAATCTGAGAAGAGTTTGTGATTCAAGAAGTAAAGAAGGTCAGCAAGATACTCAGACGCTCACTTTTTTTCTTAGGCAAAGGTAATGTCAGCTTCTGTGCATTGGTGTGAGAAAGGCTTTGTGCGCAAATAAATGTCCTTGACATGCCACTAATTTTTAAGAGGTTTGACAGGCAATGGATATCCAGTACAAGCCATAATGGGCGAATCAAAGAGGTTTTGCTTCAAAATATCTTATCATAATGTTTATATAAACAAAAAAGTTAATGAGAATTTTATTAACTTTATACGAATGTATCACAATTTTTACTCCTTTGCATGATTACAGTTTTTAAACTTTTTATATGCATTAATAACGATATAATAATTTATTGGTCATTACTTTGTTTAATTATTATTACATACAAAGTCCTGTCATAATAGTTTTATGTTTTTATGTACCATATGCAGAGTTAAAATCTCATAGTGATTAAAGCAACAATGATATTACGCTGCATTTTGTACTTTCTCTGCTATATAGCTATATACATATAGATATATATAAGGTAAATTTACCACTTTAAATAATGATATAAGCTTATTTGAAATTTATTTTCATTAATTTAACCATTTTTTAAATCATTGACTGAAAAATACTTTTTACTGAATAAAATACTTCCGGAAACTAAAAATCTAATAATGGATTATGTAAAAATTTTGAAACATTGCATGGCGAACAATGAATTTTAATGTGTCTTTAATGAAGAATATAAACTTAGATTTATGGGTTTTAAAAGGAGCGAATGAAGTGAAAGGATAAAAATAAGAGAAAATTTCAAGTAATAATTAAATTTAAGATAACTTTCTGCTTGGAAGTAAGAAGTAAAAATGTGAACAATTTCATCTTAAGTAAAAAAATTTTGAACAGTATTTAGAAGTCTCTACAATACATGGATTTCTGTGTGCATTATTATTAATTTATAATTTTATATAATAAGCCTGCATATAAAATTTAATTAAAAAGGTTTAAAGGGAATTTCCACGAAGGAATATAGTATTCCTGTGTGGGATTTTCCTGAATCCTTTTTTTCAACTCTATTACAATTACGACTAACAATATTAATTGCATTTTTTTCGCACTTAACAGTATTTTAAACATCGGTTGTTTATACTAAAACTTTTTTCATTAACATAATTCAAAGTTGACGCAAGCATATAAGAGATTCCTTTGTTCAAGACGAATCGATTTTCCTAGCATATGATTACATTTGATTAAAGAGTAAGGAAGTTACGGTTATTTATATTGTATAAAAAATCGATCTTTACAGTTAAAATTATCTCATTCTCATCATTAAACGTTGATGCGAGAATGGAAAAGATTTGTAGATTCAAGACGAATCGATTGACCTACAATATTGATACATTTTATTGAAGAGTAAGGAAGCTATATTATGGCAGTGCATAATATTTAAAGAAACAGTTTTTTACAGTAAAAGTTTTTTCATTAGCATAATTCAAAATTGATGCTAGAACGGAAAAGATTCTTTGATTCGAGGAAAATCGATTTACCTATAATATTAATACGCTTTATTGAAGAGTATACAGTAAAACCCAGATACATTATTTATCTAAGGTTGGATAAAAACACTGCAAACAATTGAAAACTACATATATCCGAATTTAGATAATTTTTATCACGGGGTAGATAAAAATGATCCGTCATCTGATAATTTTATTTTTGTCAGTTGTTTGCAATGCTTTTATCCAACTTTTGATCAATAATATCTATGGGATCTCTGTGTAAGGAAGTTATACTCATTTATAATACCTGAACAAATTATATTTATTATAATTTACTGTTTTTTGGATAGAGTTGCTTTTATTGTATCATGAGACCGGAATTTAAGTAAATTTTTTATTTTTAAGGATTTATTATTCATTTAGGTTTTGATCATTTTATCATTTTTTGGAACATAAAAATGCATACCCCATATTTTGACTATAAGCTGCTTTATAATTGACACGATAATTATTTATTACTACACTTACATAAATAAATCGACTTTATTACCATTTTAATATTATTTTTAGTTGGCTTTCAATAACCTGTAATTTTAATTTAAACATAGTATTTTATCCCATTAAGATTTAGAAGCCAAAACAAAATAGCGAGTTTATTTGGGATTTTATATCGTATATACGTTGTTAAAGACATTTTGGAATTCTGATTCTTAGTGCGGTTTCCTATTTTCGGCACTGATCCATTTTCAAGATGCTTACAATTTAAAATTCACCACGTTGTTTAAATGTAAATGTTTATAGAATTTTAATCTGCAAAATGTAGTTTTTAATATTTGTCTGAAATAGTTAAATTGAAATTTCTTCAATTTTAGAGATAACGCAAATAATTTTTTGTAAATATTATATCATAAAAATAACATCATTTTTAATTTAAAAACTTAAAACTTGCATAGGTTTTAATTACAAATTTTCAAAATTGAAGAGTGAAATTTTAAAAAGATTTATATTTTAAAACTATGTAATTTTAACGATTTGCAATTTAAAATTCTTTAATTTAAAACATTTACAAGTGCAAACTCTTCTATTTTAAGGATGCATAACGAAAATTCTCAAAATTGAAAATTTGTGAATATAAAACATTAAAATAACAGATTTTTAACTAGTCAAACTTAAAACTGAAAGAATTTTTAATCGTTCATTTTCTAAATAAAAAACTCTTAAATTTTAGAGATTTACAATTCAAAGCTCTACAATTATGGCGTTGAAAATTCTTGAATTTAAAATTTATAGAATTGAAAATTAATGAATATTTAAAATTTATATTTTAAAATTATGTAATTTTGAAAGTAATGGCATAATATAGGCTTTCTATCTTGAGTGCCAACGGCCCCTGTCAGTGCTCCCTGCACGTGTATAAACTGATTAAAAAAGTTATTTTTTTATATAAAGTTTAAATTTAGAACATTTCCAATAAAACATTTTGTAGTTTTCATGATTCGTCATATAGCATTCTAAAATTTGGAATATGTGCCAACCAGAAGTAAAAATAAAGGGTCCGCGATCTAAACCTGTTAACTGACATTTTTTTCAACATTTATTTTTTTGTATTTTATGGAACATTTTTTATATGCAGTTAATATCCCGCAATATCCATCAATTTTGGAAAATATTGTTTTGGTATCTAGATTCTAGAGCATAGGTCCGCGGGCTGAACATGTTAACTGCTTATGTCGTCTTATGGGAAATCCGAGCTGTTTCTTATAACGGCTTACTTTACTCGTAGAACAGGCCACTGAGACACATGTCAGTGTTTGTGCAGTTAAGTGCATGTGTGTGTCAAAAGTTTTTTGTGGCTACTTTCACGTAATCTTCGATATTGTCATCTACAGATCGCTGTAAAGGCGAAGATGAGAAACGTGTCTCGATTACTAATACTCAGAAAATTTTTGCAATCACATCCATAACTGGATTCCAAATCCGAACCTTTTCACATATAAAACTTTCCTGCAGCATGAACACTGCAGATAACAGGTTTAGACAGCTGGGCCCCTTGTAAATAACATGTGAATATCTTTTAATTGTCATATAACGTTCAACTGCGATTTAAATGTTATAAAACTAATTGTATTATTTTTCTCTAGTAAATGGAAAAAAAAACATTTTAAAGTTTTAAAAAATATTGAAAACTTGAAAAATAACAAAGATTTTCCTTCACGGTGTAAAATTTCTGAAATGTCAGTTAGCAGGTTTAGACCGCGGAACCTTTAAATATAATCAATTAAGCTAAAATTGCAATATACTCTTTACTTGCACCCACTGTGCTGTACGGTAGCGAGATCCTCGCTTCGGGTGATTGCTAGAGAGATTGATCAGCCACCTGGGACCGAGCAGTGATGCGGAACGAATGTGTTATTTAATTAAGCATCACGGTAATTCTAGATTTTGATGTATACATGTATACCTCCCTCTCATACCTCCTCCTACACATGAATTTTTCACTTTTCCTAAATTATCTCTTTGATCTCCAGCAGCATAACGAGGCTAGAAGCCACTGACACTACTTTTCGAATAAAAATGAAACCATTATGACGGGAAATATTATCGAGGCAACATTAAAACTGTGAAATTATCTTCGATTCGTGTAACGCATACCAGCAAGGTTAACTTTTGTTGCAGCGAATCATTCACCTGGAATCGATGTAAACTTTATCTTTCGTTTTTTCTGTGTGAGCGCACAGATCGCGAAGAAAGGCTGTAAAGTAAGATGAATCTGCGATTTGCGCTTGTAGCAATTAACTGTGGGCACGTTGATCAATGAATCTCTGAATACTATAATTTATAATGGACCATATAGATTATAGATTGTAGGAAGGAAAGTGGTTTCTCCGTGAATCATTCCGCCAATTACAGAAGCGTTGCTGCCGTTAACTTTGTCACTTGTGAGGGATGAAGGGACACGCTGATAGTGAATGGGCTGGGTAGTGGGTAGGTTTGCCTAAATTGCCGCGGTAATTAGATCGAGACCACGTATATCACAGAAGTACACACTGGTTCCCGATTGGCCGCACTATTCGCTAATTGCTTCATGAACCTTCCAACTAGCTTAATGACGTGTCTGTATTATCCGTCAGTTTGGTAAACCTGTTGCCCACAATCATTCTAAAACTTTAGGCACATCAGCTGCACCTCACGAATCTGTTCCCTAACAAATAAACAGTCTTCACCATTCTCCAAATGTGTGTTACAGACTTCAGAGTCGAAAATAATCCCAAAACAGAGAAAATAGGGTCATCTTTTGAGAAAATAAGGGAATAAATTCTTTTTAATGAAATTTATATGTGCCACATTGAATTGAATATGAAACGCTTAAGATGTCAAGTTGAATTACATTGCATTTTCAACAAGAAAGTTATTTTCCAACCAGAAGTGGAATCCCTATAAAAAGGAGAGCACTGATGTAGATGATATGGTATTGCAAAAATTGTACACTTTACTGCCCATGAATCTAAAGAAATCCCGTCTTTGTCCGAATGTGTTTCTTGGTATTCGCAAGTTTTCATTCGAATCATTTAAAAAAAATGACATTAAAGTGGCTTCTTTTTAATGTCATTGAATGCCGTTGAATCACCATGTCAGTTCAATGCCACTGAGGGCTGAGAGATGAAACAAGTAATAGACTTTTCAACCAAACAGAAGTAACTTTTAACTAAAAATAGTTTTATTTTCTTCTTGGAAATCCAATGAGGATTTCCCCTTAAAAAGGGGAACAGAGGTTAATAGAGGAAAGAGTGTCAAGTCTGAAATTACTTGTAAGTTAAAATAACAATTTTAAATCAGTGTACTTCTAAATCTTAAATACTGCATATATCTAAAATTTCTTAAATTTGGTATAATCGCTCATTCTGAACCGTGAAATTAAACAAAAAGGCAAGACGCATCTTTTTTATGGCGTACGCGACTTGGTTGTGAAAAATGTTAATATTGTAATAACTTACTCGCGAATATTATAAATTTTCATTTTCGCGGTGCTCACGAACATACGTTTTGCATATTTTGCGCTGACTGGAGCAATTATTAATTGCATACGCTTAGGCATAGTAATGGCGCGTATAGCAGGTAAGCATTCATAAATTCCGAGGCTGTACCGGTGGTGCCAAGCGTGTGTATTCCGGAAAATTGCACATGCGTGTAATCTCACGAATATCGCATCACATCGACAAAGCTTTGCCAGCTAAACGCTGCAGATTCTCTTAATCACGATGAAGAACGGGCTGAAAGTTTCGAACCTCCATATGCACCAAATCAGGGACATTCATTAGTTTTAACTATCGCAAACGCGAGTTTCATTCGCTAAAAGCACTGTATATGACATTAGGTGTAACTTTAGTATCTCATCAATTTCGCGGTACATTTCTCATCAGATCCAATCAAGAATATATTCACGGGAATGAGATTTTGAGAGAATCCAATGCTAAAGACATCATGGGCTTTCAAGGGAGGAATATATATATATATATATATATATATAGATTCGGATGGTATAATCGGAATTGCAACGTTCAGAATTAGATATTCCAATATCCAATATCCTAACATAAAACACGCGGATCGCCAGTCAGACATGCAAATGGCCAATTCCTTAAAAACACATGAGATTTATATTTCAAAAAAATTCTTAAATAAATACGAACTCGTTTAGCCAATTTCTTTAAATTCGAAATTATATTTCGAGAATTTTAATAAGGAGAGACTGTCAATTTAGGGAGAACATTGGTTTTTAATTTTTATTCAGTGCGTTAAAAATTAAAAATAATGTAATGACAGAAGTTTGAAAAAAAAAGGGGACACTTTTTACTGAAAAAGGGGATTTATTTTCAAACAGAGTATGTTATGATTGCTCTAAAATTCCCTTATATGGCCAATTTAAATTTACTTATGGTTATGACATATGAATAATAA
>JAAAKG020155298.1:0-30494 GCA_010014905.2 Druon quercuslanigerum | reverse complement strand
GTGTGTGTGTGTGTGTGTGTGTGTGTGTGTGTGTGTGTGTGTGTGTGTGTGTGTGTGTGTGTGTGTGTGTGTGTGGATTTAAAGAGACTTCAAAAGATGCGAAAGGATTTTATTGAATTTTAAGAGATATAAAGGGATTTCGACGATTTTACGAGGTTTTAAAGGATTTCATAAGATTTCAGAATATTAAACGGAATCTCAAAGGATATCTCAATATTATGCAGCATTTTAAGGTGTTTTAAATAATTTCAATGGCTTTAAAAATTTTGTAATAAATTATAATATATTGTGAGGGGTTTCGAGGTATTCGGTAAGATTCCCACGGATTTGAAAGATTTAAATGAATTTTATAGGATCTCGTGCAATTTCGAAATATTTTATGGAAGTTTTAACTGATTTCGATAGATTTTAAGGGATTTAAAAGGGTTTTAAGTATTTTAAAGAAGTTTTAAGAAATTTCATGAAAACTCGAGGATTTTCACAGTTTTTTAAGGTTTTTGAGGGATTCCCTAAAACGTCTATATCATCTAAAAAATTTTAAGAGATTCACAAAGCTTTCAAAAGTATTCACAGAATTTCAAAGGATTGCAAAAGATTATAAATATTAATTATATTAAAATTAAATTATTAAATTAATATTAGGTATATTAATGACTGCTCACTAATCCTTATAGTTGATTTACATACAAATGGAAAATCCTGTTTTTGCGTAAGGATAGCAATGAAAATCTGCTTGAAAATCTTTGATGTCGAATCACAAACAGTACAACTGCAATCAGCATGATAATTCAAGATGACGATTGCAAAACCATGGCTTTTGTCTTCTTTAACAAACAATGCTTGTTTTTGCATTAGCGCGTCATCGGATTTTCTTGACAAGCCAAGAAAACGATCCTTTCGTTATTGAGAATCCATTCTTCATTTATCTTATATAACCAAGCAAATAAATTTTTCAATTCTCATTGTCTAACGATTTTTTTTTACGATTTATACAATGTACTTTGTCTTGTCGTAAAAATCGCATGTAATTTTAACTACAATGGCAAAGTTGTAAAAAACAGTTGAGTTAGAGTTATTATTTTTGTATAATTTACATGAAATAACCTGGAGGTGATAAATCTTGGAGAATATTTAAAGTTTATTGTGCCGAGAACTTTTCTCTGCATCAATAAACCTCCAGAGAATATTTATTTGTGATAACTGTTCATACAGAGATGACTTTCAAACTGGGTAATTGACATTTTTATATCCGACTTTGAACGAAATAAAGAGCAACCTTCTGTTGCCATTAATTATCGGTATCGTCTGGAAGTCTGACCTACATCCCGACGTCATTGCACTTGTCGTTGTTATTATTTTTTTACGACACTACGTCACGGCAGATAAGGATCGGTTGTCCTTTGCGTCGTTTTCTTCCTACTCATCTTCCTATCGTTCCTTCTTGGTCCACACCTTTATCGAAGTTCTCTAAACCAAAACATCATGTGCTTTTACTCTTTTCTTTTTAGATTTTTCTTTTGATATATTTCCAAAAAGAGCCAGGTGGTTTAAAAGTATCAATAATGAACCACGAAATTTTTTTTTTTACCATCTAGTTAGTCTTTTCTGTCCTAATAAACTTTGGACCAATTTTCTATCCAAACAGTTGTTTTTTGACGAAAAAAGATATGAACATAGCGGTTAAGTTTTCAAAAATATAATTAATTTTTTAATGAAGTAGTACAATTTTTAACCAAAAAAGACCAATCATCTACAAAAAAAGGTTACATTTGACCACTGGAATTTTTAACCAAAAAAATATGACATTTTTATTAAAAGAGCAGACATTTCTACAAATCTCTTTTAATTTTTTAACCCGCAAATATGAATTTTTAGCTTGAATGTTCATTTTGAACCAATTATAGGAATTTTCTACAAAGAAATTAGATTCATACGTTCAAGTAGTCTCCTCAAGTAATTTGAAATAATATGAAGTTAAAGTACATATCCAGGAGTATCTTAAATCTCTTAAAGTTACTGAAGTCTGAAGTAACATGAATTAATTCGAAAGAAACTTTAAATGTTCTTATGTATCCTTAAGTATCGAAGTTTTTTCTTTCAAATCGTGGAAGCCTTCTGAAGTCACTTTGACATAATGTAATTTGAAGTAACTTAAACTTCCTAAAATCCCGCAAAGGCTCCAGCAGTTTTCTTAAATCAGTGACATTTTTTGAAATCACTGAATTATTTCAAAAGTAACTGCAGCATCCTGAAGTAACCTGAATACACTTGAAGTTCTCTAAAGTTTTCTGAAGTGACTGACGTCTCCTGAACTCTCGTGAAGGCTCTTGAAGTACCTTTAAGGAACTTAAGTATTCTTAATTAAGTAAAGTCACTAGGCTATCATGAAGTCTCCTGAAATTACTGAAATGTCAGAAAGTAACTTGAATAAAATTGAAGTTTTCTCAACTAAGTAAAGTTCTCCTAAAGGCTTCTAGAAATAGTTTAAAGAAACTTGAAGCATTCTGAAATAACTAAATTCTCCTGCAGTCGCCGACCTATCCTGAAGTCTCCTAAAGCTACTGAAATATCAGAAAAAAAGCTTAAAGTAATCCGAAGTAACTAAAGTCATCTCACATCTTCAAAAGTTGCTTCAATCAAAAATAACTAATCTGCAGCATTCACTGAAATAAACTGATATTTTTGAAGTATCCCGAAGTCCCTTAAAGTCTCCTAAAATTGAATTAACTTCTCCTTATAATATCAGGACTAAAAATCTGAGAAAATCTGAAATACGACTCTGCTCTACTTTTCCTGAAGAGAATGATGACATCGCTCTCAATGATTCTGCTGTCCCAGGAATTTTTCACTGTCGCATCGAAGTCGCAAGTCGCAAGATGAAAGTGCTAAGGTCGATTCGCTCGTCTCGTTAAGTTCGTTCCAGCGGTCGCTCGTAATTTATGCTTGTCCTCGCTTTACGCCTCTACGCTCCCTCGTATGTGGAGTAGCGTATCGTTTTCTATCGTTACCGGTGACGAGAAAGATCGTAAAGAAAATTTACGACTCGCAGTTCCTAAAAGTCTGCAGTTTGTAATCGTCAAGTGTCCCTTAATTCGCATTTACATTGGGAATAAAATCAATCGGTCCCACATCAAACGCTTTTCCATCTTATCAGGTTGCAAATTCTCCATGTTTAACAGATATATTGCAAAAAGAGGGTTGCTACTAAAGCCCAACTTCGAAATTCCCTGAATTTTCCCTAAGCGTTTCCAATTTTTCTTTTAGATATGAAGACAACCTTACACCTTGGAGATGAAATGACAAAAAATGGTTTAAATTCATCTTAAAGACTTTGAGTGACAATAGTCAAACAGAATGTTATAAGGGTTCATCAGCAAAGAAAAGTTTTTACTAAAAGAAGTAGGCATTCCGCATAAGATAAACTTTTAACAAAATAGTTGATTTGTCAATCAAAAAACTGAATTTTGGACAATGTACAATCATTTTCAACCAAGTAGTTGAGTTTGAAGCCCAAGCAGACAAATTTTGAACCAAAACTGCAATAATAAAATTTTCAGTTAAAATAAATACTTTGAAAAAAGTAAAAGGAATGTTTCACAAAATATTGGAAAAAAAATACGAAATTTCAACACAATAAATAAAAATGGTCACAAAAGAGACGAATTTTCTCATAAAATAATGATCCTTCAACAAATAAAACAACCTGATTTTCAACCATATATTTGAATTTTCAGCTCAAAAAGATAAATTTGGAACCAAAAAGGGAGTACTTAAATGATCAGTTGAATCCATTATTTTTTAACCAAAAACTGCTGTTCAAACTAAAAAGACACATAAGTGACATTGTCCAGAATATTTATTCTTACAGAAAAATTAATTTCCTATAAAACTGTTGAATTTTCAAGCAAACAAAAAACAAATAAAATAATCTGTAAATTTTAAACTTAAAGAAGACGAATTTTCAACAATACAAATGATCTTTCAACGAAAAAATACATTTTTGGAGCAAAAACGGAATAGTTAGATATTAAGTTCAACATTTTTTATTGACAGCCATAAAAAAATGAATTGTTAAGAAAATAGTGAAATTTTTAACAGAAAAAAAGGGATTTTTAATCAAAAGAATTTCTGAAAAAAACGATGACTTTAACAAAATATTAAACTTTGAACCAAATAGCTATATTTTCGAATAAAAAAAATTTTCAGCACAATTTTAATAGTTAAACACTCATTTAAGAAATTTATTTTCAATTAAAAAAATTAGTTTTTAAGAAAAAAAATTAATTTTTAACCAAAAAGATCAATTTTTAACCAAGAAGATTAACTTCCTACCAAAAAGGATGGATTTTTAATTATAATGGTGACTAAATGGTAGAAATGCTAGCCAAAAAAATTCTAACCCAATGTAGTTGCACTTTTTACCATAAATCGTTAAAATTTTACGATGAGAAAATCATTTTCGAACTAAAAATATGAATTTTCAACAAAAAAAGATTTTTCAGGCAATGAAGAAAAAAAAATTAATCCAAAATGTTGAATTTTTATTCCAGAAATATGAATTTCCAACCAAAAAGTTAATTTTCGACCAAATACTTCAATTTTATATCAAAATAGTTGAATTTTCATTCCAAATTAACTTCATCATCAATTTATCGAAATTTCCGTGACTCCTAAGGTTTTCCTCGCATTATCTGATTTAGGTTCACTTTCCATAAATATCTAACCAGTAGAAGCCCGAAAAATGAATAAAAAAGATCTTTCCTTTTTGAGCATGCAAGAGCTGAAGGTGTTAAAGTAGAAGATACACAGTGACATTCACACGATTCAGACTAAACAAAAATATCTTAACGATCGTGAAACTCAGGTGTGAGTAAACAAATAATTCCCAAGACTAGAATTTCTGCCAATGCCTTCCATATCTCGAAGGTCAGTTTCTATGAAGTAGATGTGCAGATGCCGAAACGATTCTCGGATGTTAGTCCAAGGAACAAAATTCGCAAAAATGCAATCTCTCAAGCCAATAGGCGCTCGGTGCTCGACACTCCCAGTTAAATAATGATAAAGCGCGAATTACCAGGCAGTTCTGAACAGACGACCAGCCGTAAAGACGAAACTCGATGGCCCTCACATTATGTATTATCCCGAAGCTTAGCACCCACCTCTTCTTCGTGAAGTTTTTCCGTTATTTTTAATACCCACTATACAACTGACTGACCTCTCTTAACATCTCGCAGACATAAAAGTGCCGCATTAAAAACCCATTAGCAAAGTTGCAATACATAAAACAAAACGGTTTTATGTATACTATGTATGTATGTAGTCACTGAAAAAGACGGCAGTACCTTCTTGCGAAATGCACATTTCAAATAAAACGGTATTATGTGTCATTACGATTAGTAGAGCCGCAATTTATAGCTTCGATTGCACGAAACGTGTCCATTTTACGAAAATTAATATCAAGTCGCGGATAAAAAGCTGATCTTTTTCTGAATAATCAGCAAACTTGATATTTATCTACTTAATTACACATTCGCGTATTCTTCGGCTCTAAACTTTTCTCAGATCTTTGAATTTATTGCGCTTGTGCGATATTAATCACATTTAAATACAGGAAAATAGTTTGAATAAATGTGATTTATTAACCGATTCTGTAACGAGTTTCTTGTATCAGCAATATTTGAAAATCGATATGAAATTAAATATTGAATATAAATTTTTGAGGTGTTTTGAAATCTCCTTGTACTCTAGCTAAATACCAACTAATTCTTCCAAGTAACTTTTAGACAGGGGATTAAGTTTTACGGATTTTAACATTTTTCTATGTATATATTCAAATGAAATGTTCTTGAATATTCGGTATTTTTTATCTATATTCCAAAAGCCACTTGAATTTGTGATATAATCTTGATTTTAACAGAATATTGTCTGAATTTTTCAAAAATAGTTTGGAATATTCTAGAGTTTGATAGAGAGTTCTTCAATATTTTTCAATATGTTCAATTCAATTTCAGGAATCCACAATTTGAATGTTTTAAAATTTCGGAATGTCTTTATCTGAATATTCTAATTGAACTGTTTTGTGATTTTCTCGCATACTCTTGTTCCATGCATTTTCCAAAATATCCTTGAATGGGCTTCTCTAAATTCCCTTAACTTTTTAAGAGTACCCTCAAACGGGGTAATTTCTGTCATTTAGGGTAAATTAGGACATTCTTAAAAGTGATAGTTTAAATTACTCAAGGTGGGTGCTTTTAACGAGAATCTAGAACCAGTTAAGACTTGAACTGATTCCAAATTCTTGAAACAGTTTTGAGGAATTTACCCTCTCAATTTATGGAATTTAGGAAATGCATAGGTGTCCGAATTTACTCTAGACAGATTTTGAATTTTTTGTCAATATTCAAGAAATATGCAGTATTTTTTATAACTATTCTCTGAAATTCCTGCAATGTTCTTGACGTCTTCAACAAATTTGTAAACTCTGGAAAAATTCTGGAATTTTTAGAATGATTTAGAATATTATTGAACAATTTTTTGAAGAATTTCCCGTCTTAAGTATTCTGAAATTTTCTAGAGAAGTTTGGTATTTTATTAAACAGTCTAAGAATGTTCCACAATTTTCTAAAATATTCTGCAATAATTTGTAGTGCCCCAGCTAGAATATTATTGAATTTTCTATTTCTTTCTTTTGACGTTCTCATTTATCAATGAAATAATTCTT
Organism: Druon quercuslanigerum; assembly: GCA_010014905.2. Lineage (NCBI taxonomy): Eukaryota > Metazoa > Arthropoda > Insecta > Hymenoptera > Cynipidae > Druon > Druon quercuslanigerum. The sequence goes on along the minus strand of JAAAKG020155298.1, from coordinate 23,773 downwards.
TAGGTTACCGGACCATCTGTAAATTCTTTTCCACGATTTTCAAGAGCGGATAATATTTGAGTGCATCTTGGATACAAAATGAAAAGGAATAGTTAAAGACACATGCTATCTCAAGTGCAAGAGTGAGCGAAATGAGTTAATTGCGCGATCAATTAACGTTTCTTTTTCGTGTCTGGGGATTGGCTTGAGAAACATTTAAATGTCTTGGCGTTGTCGACGATAGCGCCTAGATTCGACCTTTGTTGGACTCCATCCTTCTCTGTCTCATTTTCCTCGACCCACCTGCTTCACTAATAATTAGAGGCGCTCCGATAAACATGCTTTGCTGCGACCTCGTCCTCCCTACATTATCGAAGCAATCGTTAATTTGTTAATTAGCCCGAGGTGCTTACCATCCGAGAGCACCTTGACGCTCTTACTTTCCGCGGGATTAAAGGGACTACTCGCATCATTGACCGTGGGTGCGCCTTGCGTCTTGCGTTTTGCGTCTTGCGTTTTGCGCCTTCTGAATCCCCACCGATCGGATCAGGTTGGATGGGTCACGGTACCGTTGAGGTTAGCTCCGACTTCGACTCCTGGCTTGGCTTCCTTGACCATCCGAAAGCGATAGTGGTCGTTGCCACGCTGTGTCATGCCATGCCATGCCCTCGCTACCGGGGAATCGTGAGTCTGATAGAAACTGTTGTGCCAACATGCTTGATACAGTTCCAGGTTTTATAGATATACTGCAGAACATTTTTGGGGACATTAGGAAGGTGGGAATGGATAGGAAATACATTCAAGTAGTGGTCATATTAAAGCAGTGCTTTGATTGTAGGGGTGACGTGACCTGGACTGACCTTGATTGATATATTACATTATTTCAAGTTTGTGGTCTAACCCGAATCTAAAATCAGTTTAGGCTTGAGCTGATTCCAGATTCTTAAAACAGTTCGGAGTAATTCAACCAATCAATTTATGAAATTAATGGTGGCCGAATTTACCCCACATGTTCGGAGTTGCCCCTTTTAGCGTTACTCGCTATCTATAATGAAATACTACAATCCAAATTGTTATTTAAATAATGTGAATCTACATGTTTCAATTTCGTACAGAATTAGAAGTGTAACATGAAGAGAAATCTAGTTTGAAAACCTGGGAATCATTGTTAGAAATAAGTGATTCAGTCTAAGAAAATTAAAGGAATTCATTTTCACATTGGGCAATCTCGCAAAGGTCAATATACAAATATTAAGAATATGAATTAAATGGCTTAGACTAAACGCTTGTCGCTACAGTAACGAAAGGTTTGACCGTTAGGGACTCAGTGTAAGAACGCGTTTAGAGTCGGAAGGAACGGAAGGAAGATCGAGTTATAAGGAAAGTAAGAAAAATAACCAGACCTTCTTATAATATAGTTTAAAAAAAGAATCGTTGGTAGACGTTTCATTGCAGCAGCTCGAAACAGATGATGTAACATAACGATAGATTTACAAGAACAAAAAAGTTTTATTTTTAATAACTGCACTCAATCTATTTTTGAAAATATGTTACGGTCACCTGCAAACATAATCGAACACTTGTTCGATTTTGTCAACACTTTCTGTTGACACAATCTCAGTCAACATTTTACACTGAATAGCCAGGGTAAATAGAGGAATGTTGTTAAAAAATAATTTTTCGTTTTATACATCTTATATGAATAGGTGGACTTAAAAATGTTCAATGAAAATATTTCAATTTAATTTTCCACCTTAAAAAAAACTGAATGATTATAGTTCTACTAATCTTCTGAAAACGTGAAAGTAAAAACAAAATCAGCTACCACAAATAATGTTTTGAAACATTAGAGTTAAAAAAATGGTTCAAGATACAAAATACTTTAAACTGATTAAGATTATAACTTTAAAGTTGAATTTGAACGTTGAATCGAAGGCTACCTGAAATTAGAAGAAACAAATCTTAGAAATGGAACTTTTTAAATGATAAGAATTTTATAAATTTTGCACATTATGTAATACAATTAATAGTATAATAAATTAAAAACATAGTTAAGTGAAGTAAACGATGTTTATTTAAATCTTTTTTTGTTTTATTCCTGGAGCAATATTTGAAGGGTTGCAGTATACAGAATTAGATAAAAAACACAAACGAAATTTTTTATGAGAGCGAAATAACATTCCGTAAAATCGAAATCAGCCTATAAAGATGAAAACAAAAGTTACTCCCGTGCTGCAGTATTTTTGAATGGAGGCCAAAAAAGTAAGATTCAACAAAATTATCCAGTTCCAAGAAATAAAATGTGGAAATTTACATTCTCAAAGAGATTCAAATTTCGTGGGTTTTGAAAATTGTTTTAAAACAGTGACTGCAAATGTATTCTTTAAGTTTAAAACATAATAAAAACTTGCTCCCGAAGTGTGAGGAGGCTGAATAAGAATAAAAAATAGTTTAGATAAAAAACTTATTCTGTTCCGTAGAAATTGAAGATTTTAGGTTGGAATTTGATTATAATATAAAGCATAAGTCACACGAATGGAAACAAAACTACAAGGCTTACATTTACAGTCGAGAATGGCGCGAACTCGCGAACTGTCGGCGGTAATGTAGCGCTACTGCGGTTGCGTGATATTGCTGGTAGCTTTCTGGTAAGAGTCCCAGAAGGCTCACGGACTCAACGTTATTTGCTAATACGAGCGGCTAAGTGCCTCGAAGATTTCACATTGCACGACACATCTTATTTCGACTCTAATCTTAACTATACGCACTAATATATTTTAACGAGGATTTACTGAATAAGGTGCCTTTTACAAAAGGTACTTTATTGAAATGAATCAAAGTAAGATCTATATTACATTTAATTTTATTAGTCTATAAAACATTTATTTATAGATATAGGAATGATGTGATCTAGTCATAATACAGCTCTCTTCATAAAAATTATTTTTTCTATTTTTCTCCGTGAATAACAGTTATTACGAATAAAAAATACAAACTACAAAGGAGTGCCTTTGTCCCCTCTCACCCCGGGCCTGGTGCGAAATAGGTCACGCAATGGTGTGAGACAGGATACTTTAATTATTATTTTTTTTTTTTGAATTAGGAGTATGAAACATAAAATTGAAAATATTTCTGAAAAGTATTTGAGAAACCTTAAAGGCTTATTCAGCTATGCTTTGTATTTATTTAGTATAGATTTTATTTAATTTAGAAATGTCTTCTCGAATTTTAACATACTTTGATCTTCTTCTCCATTTATAATACTTTATATGAATTTCCGAACTCCAGAATGATTTGAAAAAAACGCTACACGGAAACGTCAAAATTATTAAAAATATGAATATTTTCAAACAAACTTTGCTTGCAATCAAAAGATTGGTTTCCCCAACCAAATATTTTTTTTCAATGAGGCGCTACTCGTTGATCTGTTTTAAATTGAAACGTTGAAAAATGATTTATAGATTATGAATTGAAACATGCAAAAATTGATTAGTATCTGATTTGATTATTTAGAAAAAAACGTCTTAAAATTAAAAAATTTTGAAATAAATAAATTCCAAATTGAAAATTTTCTTATTTAATAATTTTACAGCATGACAAATAAACATTCTTAAATAATTGTAGTTACAAACATGATTAATTTATTTGAATATAATCATATATTTCCCATTCCGTGTGTTTAAACTACTTTATTGCACCTGAACACCAATTGGATACGCAAATTATTTCGCCAACAAAACAATCAATTACACGATTAAAAACATATATTCCAATAAAACCATCGCAAAAATTTAAAGCCGTTTTCTTTTTCCACATATTTGACACATGAAAGTTTCGAAAATTCTTTCCTCCAGATAAGAAGAAAAATGACGTGTCGTGTCTGGTGGAGTAACGTTCGCTTGTAGTGTGCAATGTGCATAACCCGATTATTGTTCATCGAGAGAAGCCTGCATCTTGAATGTGAATGGCCGCACTTAAAAACGTGTCTTTACGATCGTCGTTTATTGAAGAATCAATTGCAGCGTGACAAAAATTGTAGTCAGAACGAGTGACTTCCTGTTTGCTGCATCAGCGACAGTAATGTCTTCCCAGGGGGAATGGGGATTACGCGAGATGAAAATCATGGAGAAAGAGTTTCACCTGCTCGTTGCAAGGTGTTCGCGGAGAAGAACTCTTCGTGGCGCATTATAAACGTCTCAATAAAGAAACATCTCTTACAGGGGCAATAAACTTCATTCGAGGTATTAAAGTTTTATAATTTGTATAAATCCCCGGACCGAGGGTATATTATGGAGATGATCTTTCGTTCTTTCAACGCTTTCATGCAGAGAAACACGTTAACAATGTTTACTATACTGGTTGATATTACACGTTGCTCGTCGTAGGATAATCGTAACTGTCTCTTGAAAAATGTTTGGTCGACCGAGTTACGAAAACGGGTTTGAAAACAATTCCAGCTGCCCTCGTAGAAGCAAATTGTTGTACAGAACAAGGTTTCTCTGAGATTTCTGTCTCCTGAACAACCTTATGCAACAAGGGATCAAGATAATAAAATGGAAGGTTAAATCGCTTTCGGTACTTACCTTCATTATTACGAAATAAATTACTATACATTAAAACACTTTTTAAGATAACAGAATTTGTGGTAGATTTTCTTAATGTGACCTACGTGACCGCTTGTTGAACTATAAGCTACGGTAATGAATAAAAAATTATTAAAATATCCCATTTCACAGACCAAAATTCTTTCAAAACAGGGAAAACTGGGGCATTTTTCAGGAAAGTAGATGAATAAATTCTTTTCAATGAAATTAATGTACATACCATATTTAATTTAATGTAGAACGCTTTGAATTCATAATCATTCAAGTCAAAATAAATTGCATTTTCAGCCAACATAAAATGTTAATTTTTAATCGAAAAGATGATTTTTATAACATAAAAGATGAATTTTCAATCCAACGGAGCAAATTTTTAGCAAAACAGTTGAATTTTCGAATAAAAAATATGACTTTAACAAAATAAATGAATTCTCAGTGAAAATTTAATGAATTTTCAACAAGATAGTTATACTTTTCAATCATAGAGATGAATCTTGAACCGAAAAATATGAATTTTGAAGAATGTAATTCAACTTTAAAGCGAATATTTGAATGTTTGATCATAAAAAATGACTTTTAACCAAAAATAGTTGGGATTTCTTCTTGTGTTCTATTAATTAAATTCACATTTAAGAGTAAAAACAAGAATAAGGAGAAGTTACTTGAAAAACGAAGAAAAAAAGAAGAATCCTTTAAAATGGGAAAAGGACGGAAATAGGGGAAAGAGTGTGAAGTCTGAAATGTGAAAGTGATTTTGAAACTTATTAAGTTATTATTAAACAGTACTGTTAGAGGCCACCTTTTGCAAAATTTGCAAACTTTGTTAAAATTTATCATCAGGAAACGTACTCCCCTCAAATTGGTAACGTCGGTTATAGACGGCACCTAAACGTCATTAGCTTTTTAATAATTTTATATATTCGAACATTGTGTGCCATTTGTCTTACAAGTTTCATCACCATCACTATGAGACCTCTCAAACAATGAAAATTGCACAAGCAAATAAATAGGCAGTCACACATAAGTGGTACGACTTCCTAGTCATGTAACAATCGAGGTTTTTTCGCACGCAAAGCCAACAACAAAGACATAGAGAGTCTACCTTCATAACGGCTCGGCGACCCTGAGTGGGATCTAATCTGTGTTTAGAAATAGCTATTGATAACGTTTGAATTTCCCAATGGATTGAAATAGTCTCTGAAGTATATCGTCGGTGAATGCGTTTATAGACAATAATTTTGCGGCAATAATTCCATTGTTATCCTTGAAATGTGTTTTCTCTCCTACGCTATAACGCTTAACCCTCGCGTTCTTCGGGGCGGCCTAGACTACCGTGTAATGACTACCGTAGCCATGAAAACGGTTCTTATCTGCACCTAGTTGCTAGAAGGTGGAAACGGAGGAGGATGAGAGATCTTATCGAGCAGGATGTCCTCGCAAGGATACGTGGTAAGTAGCAAAGTGTGTAAAACGCCTCTATCTATCGATGCAATGCCGTATCCTTTAGGCGTGTATCGTATTGACAAGGAGAACGACGACGAAGACGATGACGACAAAGAAGAGAAGTCGATGCGATGCTAGTCGACTATCAACGCGGCATTGCCAGTAAAGTGGCAAAGCAACAAAAACACCAACACGAGCAAAGAAACTCACCCCAGATCGAGGTCAAGTGAAACCCACTCGGTTTTACAATCTAACTTGCATCTAATTATTCTAAATGTTTCTAATCAAACAATTGAATGCCTTACAGAAAAAATTGGGGTCTGGTAATTTTACAGCTTAAGTAAAAGGTGGCATCCTTGAGAACTGAGACTCTAATAGAACTCTTTTCATGGGTTCCTGTTTAGTTTGTTCATATATGATGGATGGCGACCTGAGAAAAAATCTTAAAAATTCTTCTGTTTGGTTGGAAATTTAATTGGAAACGACCGGGAGTTTTGGTCTCAATCTCTGACCACTGTGGTTCTGATTAGCAGTAGCTCTGGAATGAATTAAGGGATTCAGCGAATCCAAGAACATGTGAATCTTCATGCGATTTGGAGTCACCCGAGGAGCAAGATTTATTGGCGAAGAATAATAATCGGCGTGTTTAAGACAATGTAGAATTAAGGATACAGGGAGAGACATTTTGTTGAAGATTTGTGGGCGTCGTAAAGTTGAGGTGATGGATTATCGTGAAAAGTGCTGGAACCTGCAGTGTCCTGACCTACGATATCTTCCGGGTTTGAACCTGCGGTCGTTAACACCGCCCACTGAGGACATTCTGGTTCGACTCGTTCCGCTCGTCCCGATCAGCGGCAAGACCTCTGACGACTCAGGAAGGAGTAAGAAGCTAAGAGCTTCCGTTTTTTCCCTCCACGATCTGATGCTTCCGATGGAATTCCTCCTCGACAACCTGACATTCAGGCGAAATGATCAAGATAAATACATCGGATTGAGAGTTGCCGCTTCTTTTTATCAAGGATTACTTTCATCCAGGAACGCCACCTTTAAGAACTAGCGGATGATGTAAACTTGATAAAAATATATTCACTTCCTTAAACATTTGCACAGTTTCATCATCATGATATTGTAAGAGTGTTGACAATTTAAATAGATCTTCAAGGATATGTTTCTTTTGACTGTAATTTTCGAATGGTATTTCACATAAGTAGCTAGTATTCCGAGGTATTCCTGATGTTCTTATGAGCCTGTGTTTACGAAACTTGTCGAGAGTCACGGATTTTCTTGAAATGTTTAGTTTTTACTGCATTTGAGTGCAAACATTCTTTCTCAGAGAATTGAGTTGTAACTCATGAATACTTTCTCTTCCATCTATCAATAATGTTTCCAGCCTCTCGCCTTCTTCTTTTCAATGAAATAACTTCTGTCTTGTTCGATGATTCCTTCTTGAGAACTTATGCAACAATCATATTTTCTCTTATTAGATGTATCCTGATATTCTTCTTCATCTGACGTAATATACAAACTATCCAGTATTCCTTTAATAATAACTCAAGCAGATCAGTGTTTGTTAATAATAATACAAAAATACGTGGATATGATAAAGATTTTGTGAGTGAAATGAAATGAAAAATTGATTAAGGGTTTTAATCGTAGCGCGTTTTCGTGAGTAATTTTATTGTGTTTTACCATACACGATTTCAAATTTCTAAACAGTTTGGTGAATACTATCATTTCCAACAATTTCCATAGTTATCAAGAAAATTCAGAAATTGCTGATGGTTTGCCAACTATATTTTTTACGTGTTTGATAAAATCGTACTATTTCATAACTAAAAAACTGTAAGTAAAAAGATTGTTATTTTAAATCGAAAACAGTTGTCTATTAAACTAATAAAAATGAAATTTCTAACGAAAAAGGTAAACTTTTAATAAAATATATACCAAAAATGTTATAGTGAAATTATCAACTAAAAAAACTAGTTTTCAAAAAAAACAGTACGTTCTTCCATTACATTTATAAAATTATTACATTTAATATTAATACTGATAGTACTGGGTACTACTAACATTATTAGATAATTTACAAGTAAAAGTGTTACGAATATCGATAAAGTAATATCAATTTTATTTACATTAAATGTACGAGGTACCCACAAACAAGGTCATTTCGGACATGTAGTGTCAATTCAAATATTTGTAAATTAATAGTTTAATTTACTCGGGGGGGGGGGGGGGAGTAAACAGAGTCAAGAACCAGTTAAGGTTTGAACTAATTCCAGATTCCTGGAACAGTTTTGAGCAATTTATACTATCAATTTAGGAAAGGATCCCGCACAATTTACATTAAAATGCGGCCCCGGTCAAATTTGCTGAAATTGGAATATAATCTAGTTCAAAGCCTCCTGATCAAAAAATCCTAATGGGTTAGTCCAAAAAATCAAAAGTTTTCGAGATAGGTGGGGCTGAACGAGAAACGTATGACCACAAGCGTATCTAATGTCCTGCTTGAAACTTGAAGATGAGGTGCAGATTTTTCAATAAACTGTGATCAGCTGATAAATTGTGATCATATGCTGATCACAGTTTATTGAAAATCTGCAACTCATCTTCAAGTTTCAAGCGGGGCATTAGATTCGCTTGTGATCATATTTTTCTCGTTCAGCCCCACCTATTTCGAAAACTGTTAATTTTTTGGAGTAGTACCTATTAGAATTTTTTGATCAGGAGACTTTGACCTGTATTATATTGCTATTTCAGCCAATTTGACCGGAGCCGGATTTTAATGTAAATAGTGCGGGGTCCTTTAGGGGTGTCCGAATTTAAACCACATGTCCGAAATTATCCAGTTTGACGGTACTACCGTGAATAATAAAGAAATAAGCAGTAAAGTGCGCTTGAAGACAGCTGTTTACAATAAAATCTGTTTGTCTTTCATTTTATGATGTTCGCATACCTGAAAATATGTTACATAGGAAATGTTTTCAATCTTTCAATTTTAAACGCATTAAATTTATAAAGTCTGTATATTATTTTTTAAACAAATTATAAATGTTCCGTTTTATATGCTTTATTTGGAGAATTTAAGTGACCAGCTTTTTTTTAATACTGGGAAAACCCAGGGAATGGTTTTCTCAATCTTGAGTAGACACTCTATTACAGTAAGTCACGAGCAACGAACACCTGTGATGTCGTATGTATCTCTTACTGGCATAAACAGATAAGCTATAATGAATACAGATTTGTACCACGATATTCAATTTTTTGCCTTTAGTATTCTATGGACCTACTTGTCCCATTTTATGGAGAGTGCACGCATATATCGGAAAGTTAGAAAGTGGGAGTTGGGCGTGGACCCTCCATAAGGAAACGCGATAGAGAAGAGTCCGAGGACTGCCTTCGAGGTTCGAGCTTTCACTTCTTCCTCTCGATTCTTCCTTCATCTTCTTCCTCTTCCTCCGGTCACGAGATCTTCCCACGCACGTGCCTGGCCCGGTACTTAGGTCCATGGGCCTGGTGAATAATTACCAGATGAAGATACTGCCGCCTAGTGTAGGCCGGTCCTATCTCTTTCTCTCATTCTCTCCAACAAGTTTCTCTCTTCCTTATTCTCTCTTACACAACGGTATATCACCTCTCCCATTGGCTGCAGTCTAGTATGCGTGTACATTGTACATTCCACGCGACAATACCAGCATCACATCAGTAACCCTTTATGGGATCTCTCCAGTGTATTGACTTTGTGTTTATAGTGCCAAGGAGAAAAGACCATTCGATGATGCATCGCTTTTCGCAATATTGCATAAACATGATGGGGTATGTGTATTCTAATTTATAACAAACACTCGCTCTATTCTGATTCATGTTCCGCCTCTGCTGTTTGCCTGGTCTCCACAATTTTTCCCCCGAGAACGTCGATTGGTATTAAAATTTACAATCTTGTCAGATAGAGAGAGAGAGAGAGAGGAGGGGGGGGGCAATGTATCCAATGCAATTTTTATTGGCATAGCCCTCTGTCTTATAGTTTTTATTCTCTAATGTATATCCTAATCCTAGCCATAAAGAGGGATTAAAAAACATTACATCTGTTCTAAACGGCGATTCAATATAGATTTATGTATAAACATCTTCGAATAGGAGTTGCACTCGATATCGTGGTCTAAGATGTCTACACGTCAAAAATGACACCTGGTTTAATAAATTCGGCTAAGCTCGTTTGACTAAAGTCTGAGGATGTTTGAGTAAGATGCATGAGTAAGAAGAATTGATATTGAACATGTCCTCAACCTCTTTTCTGTAGAAACTTGCCAATCTCTGAAAGCGCGGTTATTTGTTTTTCCAGATAGGCATTTCTAGAACGAATAGCATGGTGTACGAAATCTTTCTTGAAGAGGCAACCAAATATAGAAGATAGGTGATGGTCGGGCATATGACCATGTTACTCCAGCGTGTGCATTCGCGCGCATGAAGCCATGAACTTCACACGGCGTACGCACATTTGCATACAATGCCACGTAAACGCACACCATCATCCTCCACACCATAAGTCCCCATGGCACTCTCCTGTGTCCCGCGAGAGCCTTTCGAATCTGCGGAGACTCATTTTCGTAGATTTTATCCTCTCAATGTAGAATATAACCAGCATCGTTATTTATCGGAGTGTTCTTTGAACCTAGAACACGTTCATTGCTTGAAGAGTGTTTGTTCACTGTTCTGTTGGGTCTTATTTTCAAGAAGGCATAAGTAATGAAACTATGCATAAATGATGAGTTCAATATACTTTCGAGGACTTTTAAAGTGGTATTGTGTTGTCAGGAAAAAGTATGCTAAATTTAGTGTGCGTTAATATACTAAATTTAACTTCATGTTATGCATTTTTTCTTCCATTGCGTGTGTACTAAATCTATTACAACTTTTTCTAACAGTGTAGGATCATAGTTCTTTCCCCCTCATGAGTAATTGTATTAAAATACCAAAGATTATCCATTTCTAGAGGTTATCGATGTCGTAATCTTCGTTTCTTTATTATGTTTAGTATTCAGAAGAGACATAATAACAAGAATAGGAAACAGTATTCATTTTCCAGTATTGCATAAGTTATCCATGGGACATCTTTAACTCAAGCTTACTGAAAATAATCATCAAAAGGTTGCATGTTATTTCGTGGAATTAAGATATGAGTCGTTAACTTTAGTTCCATCGTGGGTATAGTTATCATTAGGAATAACCGTGTATAAGTACCATTAGGTAGCATTGATCGTTGATTTCGTCAACGTCGGCAAAGCGCGGGCAGGGTTATCGAGATAAGCGATCATCGAGCGGCACGTTTCGGATAAGTCGACTGCTATAAGCCCCATCGCGTCGCACAGTGCAAGACAAGGTACGGTGTCGGAGGATAAATATTCAATCGCTCGAACCCCTAAGGATCCTTAAGGTATGCGCATATTGATGGGTGGAGCACGTATGACCGATCGTCTGGCGGCTGCTTTTGAAGAGGGAACTCTGTAGAAAGTCGTTGTACGTGCCTGACGTCCCATTCGATGATTATCATCATAATCATCATGATGATGAGGTCTATCAAACGACATCTTGGACAGTTCTGTCAATTGGCGAGAATAGAGCAACAACTGGTGACACTTCTGGGTGGCGAACATCAATATTTTTTTTTCGGTTTGTTGGAGATTATTGATGGAAATTTGGCTTTAAGGTCCAGTGAAGATCAGTACAGTTAAGTCCTAATTGATTCAGACGTCTCAGCACATTATGGTGAGCGGTGGTTACCAGTGATTCATTCTGGAAAATCTACACACATATTGAAAACATATTTCAAATTTAATATTTGATGATTTGAAGACTGTCTTGGTATGAAAGTTATTTTTTATTTGTATCCTAATATATCTTTGCTGAATTATTTTAAGATGTTGGTCAGACTATTTATTTTAATACTAGATGTGAACTTTGCATTAACTATATTAAAAAACATGTTATATCTAATTATAATTAAATTATTATAATAGCAGAATAGAAAGTAGTCTATTGTCGATGAATTGTTGACTAGACTTAAGAGATTCAATTAAGTGATTAAAAACTTTTTAACAGAGAGGTTGTTGGACCAGGAGATGGCCAAGAATTTTTTTAAACCGACAAAAACCGGGAAGTGAAAGTGAATTAATTTTCTAATCTGGATTTTTTTTAATTCTTAGGTATCTTAGAAAGAAATGCTTCGTCAGTTTAAATATTACTTAATATTATCTGAAGTAATGTGATGTTGAACTAGTTCCTTTTTTCAATTTGAATTGTTCAAACTTGTACAGTGTAAACAAATTGAATGATTTTTAAATTGGTCAAATTGCTGTGCTGCTTATATATTCTATCAGGTTTTTATTGCTCTAGATGTAAAATTGTTGAATTCTGAGTGAACAGTCACGGCTTGAAGATGTTAAATTTGAATTATTTCTGTGTTCTAATACGTTTAAATAAATATTGTTCAATTTATTTGACTTTAACTTTGGAATTGTGCAATTTGAAATGTATGTCTTTTTATCATTAGAGTTTTAATTAAGTAATTTAAAACTTGTTTGGACATACAGTAGCTGCAGTTTGTCATTGTTAATCTTCTTCTTAACAAAATTATAATTGAATTGTATATAATTTCGGTTAATGACATGCGAAATATTAATAGGAGACTGTATTATAGTCTATAACAAAGCCGATCGAGCTTTAATGAATGACAGCAGAATAGATTATTTAACTCAAGTGGTGCCCACCTGTGAATGCATCCATTAGATCAGAACCCTTCCAATTCAAAATGAATGATCAAGCAAATAATCGCTGTTCTGTTATTATTTGATATAGTCTAATAATGTACTATCTATTTCTATTAGAAGAAAATATATTTAGGAAACGTAGGTATAAAAAATAAAATCTTTAATTAATTTATATTAATATCCCCATTATTTTTTGTTACAGAGATGGCAACGTCGCTGGTTCGTTCTCTACGACGATGGGGAGCTGACATATTCTGTGGACGAACACGTAAGTCCTCAAAATGCTAACTAGAATTCGTCACTTTACTCAAATCCTATTAAGGGCCACCCCAACTTCAATCCATATTCCAAGCTAATATCCTCTTTCATAGTGACAAATCCTTTTACAACCCCGATATGGTTTCGTAAATTTCCTCCGCTCCTGATTCTGTCATCGCAAATGCAAAGTGACAGCAAGATCGCGTGATATATTAGAGTCCCGCTCCACTTTCCTCAATTTCACTTCATTGTCCAAGATAAATTATATACGCAGTCATTTTATATAGGGTGGCTGCTCAGCTGGAAAACCGAGAATTGTCAGGAAATTGTTTTCAATGGTTTGAGTAGACCATGCCCGGGGAAAGATTTTGTTGAATTTTTGAATTAAAATGCACACCCGAAAAGACAATTGGAATATCTAAATCAGGTAGCTTATTAGTTTAAATAAGTTTAAGGACGTGGTTTCTCTGGCAGCTTTTCTAGATGAATATCTAACAGATATCTTTTGATATAATCTTGTAATATTCAAATGTCTTTTGTTAAATTAATTCATTAAATTAATGATATCTTTTAAAATATCCAGAAGTCACTGAAGTATCTTGAAATATATTGAATGACTTAAAGTCACTTCTATTTATTTGAAGTCAACTCATTCTTCTGAAGTCGCTGAAAGTTTACTGAAGTAATTGGAATTCTCTTTAAATATCTAACGTAATTTGAATTTACATGAAGCCACTTGAAGTTATATGTAGATGTACACCCCCGACCGGTCTAATTTTTCACCTCTCGGTGGCAACTAATTTCCTCTTTAAAAAAACCACATTTCCTTGGCGAGAGATTCTGCGCCTTGAAGTTAAAACATAGAAGCTGAACGTAGGAAAGGAAGATTGACTAATGAGGGCTGAAAGCATAACGAGTGAGCGTCAGTAAAAATTGACTCCGGCCTGGGGAATTGTACCCTAGGCCGCCGACTCGAATACCAATGTGTTACAACTGCGCCAACCACGAAGTCGCTAGTTAAATACAGTCATCCGATCACCTACTCACTCACCGCTACCACTTTACTTCAGTCTTCAAGGTATGAAGTCAAGTGGGAAGCTAACTGACGTGCTCCATTTACCACATTACAAATTGTAGAATTTGCCTGATTTGAAATATATCCAGTCCTCTTAAATATAAATGACTTACAAAAATAAGCTGTCAAATTGTCGTTAATTTTGTCATTTTGAAGCTTTAGGAGACTAACTTTACTTATCTCGGTACTTTCGTGGTGGCGTGTCTCCATTAGTAAGTATGAAAGACTCCTAAGTAATCCCATCGACTTCCTCGTCCCCTATCGCTGCTGCGCTCGTCCTCAGTTACGTAAGGGCGGTAGATTAAAGTCCTGCAATGCTGATGCACACATGCACGTTTGTGCAATCGTATATACATACCGAGTATATGCTAATGTGGAAGCGCGTATCAGTATTAATATCGGGCGTAGGTAGACGGAGAAGAAAAAAGCCAACGGGAAAAAGGAGCAATAGTAGAAGAAGAAAAGGATGGGGATGAGATCGGAGGACTTGACGCAGCGGTAGATGAGCAAACAGACCAATCCGATCGAATCTCGATCTGATCCCAACATCTCGAAGGAGTCTCAACGAGTCCTCTGCTCGTTCTCGATGAAAGGTACAACGTGAGGCTGGTAGAACGCGCGCTTTATTGCAAATGAATTTCGCCAACTGAAAAACGATAACTGCCCACATACGAAAAATTTGTGGAGCTCATGACTAAGATTATTGTAAATCACCATTTTTCTCAGATCATCTCTATCGTATTACAAATCAAGTGGGGTTTGCCGCCTTGGTTTGCAAATATACTTCAGGTGTTCATGAGATCAAAGAGTGAGATACTCATTTTTGATTTACCACACATATGTTACACTTTTTCAAATTATTTTTCTCGTCTTTTATTTTACTTTATATTTTACTTTAAAGTAGCGCAGAGAAAAATTACAGTTGATGACTTTGATAGCGTTGACTTCCCGAGAAGTATTAGCGATTTTTAATTCACGTGTTTAGAAAGATAAAATCCTGTTATAATTGCTAGTCGCAAATGTATGATTAGGCGCAGGAGGCGTAGAAAATTGCTGTGCGATCCGTTGCGTTAGAGCCTTCGAAACCTGCGTGAGGCATGTTATATTCACTTCCTCTTGAGGAATAAATTAAAACTTTACATTTAAACTGGTGAACATAAAACAATACAAATAACATGTCTCAGTTGCGTAAACCGCATTTTAATTGTTATCAAGGGATACATCAGGAACGTTTTCTCATGTTTGATAAGACAATAACTGTAGATGATGACTTTCAGATTCGAAACCTCATTCTTCTCAATCAGGTCAAGAAAAGAGAAGACGACAAATTTATAATTAGCATGAAGTCTAAATGATCAACGTGAAATCTAAAACTTTATCAAAATCGGCACAGATTTCCTTTTACGAAATGTCGTTGTGGCTGCATTTAACTTCCGACTTATTGTTGTCTCGACAGTTTAATTACATCGGGCAGATTAGATTTTAATAAGCACAAACCAGGCATGACGGCGGGACGAATGGAATCGCAAGAAACTTAACGGAAAGTCAATAAGGAGCGCACGGGAGAAGCATTGGCTGGCCTTATTTAAGCCACGCCAGGTTTATTGTTGCGATAATGTTATTATACACTCGCGTTCATTAACCATTAACATTTATCGGCATTGCAGTCGCTGTCCCTTACACCGTGATAACTATCGTTTAATTGGGGTCAACCGATTATCTTGCGTTTCGTTGTGGTTGGATAGCATGAACACGATGGGCGTAGAACATCATTGTATTTGTCATTATTGTCGTTATTATTGTCGTCATAATCATTCAAGTATCATAATAATCTAAAGTTATCGCGATTATCATCGATTCGACCTCTTGCCTCTCAAGATGTGGAGGAGAGCAACAACTTCCTGATACTTTTTTGTGTGAGTTTACAAATTAAGACTTATTTGTTCTTGCACAAAGACGTACAGTACGCGATTTTTATCACACAAGATAAATTATGCACGAGCATGTAACCTGACGATAAAAAATATGAAGAATTATTTTATTTCAGTTAAAGCAGAAATGGTTTTACATGTATTCCTTCCTAATGTATAGTAAGAAATTGTGTTCTAAACTACTTGAAATCGTTAAAAACAAAATTTCGAATAATTTGAAATTATCCAGTTGTCATTCTTAGGGTCCTTAAATATATTGCCAGACGCTGAAATATAGTGGCTTTAAATGTTATTCAAGTAGTCTTGACATCTATTAAATTGTTAATACTATTTAGTAATTAAATTTAAGTTAATACAATGTTCAAAGTTCTACTTTAATTAAAACATTGCAATTAGTGAAGTAGCGGGGAAAACAGAAAAAAGTATGAAAGTCTGAAACCTGGCATGTTTACAACATTATTTCCAACTTCGAATCGTTACTGGTTGATTTGTAGAAATCTATACATATTATACACGATTGTAAAATAGAAATCGTTCGAAATATTCGTGTTGCTGTAATGTTGTGTTGTTCGAACGTTCGTGCTCCTGAAATATTCCACTAAGAGATGATTATTGTGCTCATTGGTGGTGTTGAGTGCCATGCTAAGTACTATACTTGTTCGTAAGACTTGCATAATTGGCCTAATGAGCGTAGCGTTGCACCGCAATTGGCACTCCATGAGAAATAAATCCTTCAATTAATTATTAATTATATGTCCACTATTTCTCTTTCGTTAACGTTATCTCTCTTTCTTTAAAGTTTTCTCTCTTTAGATGATTTTCCCCTGCACTCATATACTTTCATTTCTATACCTCTGATTAAACATCAATGATCGCCTCATTTATACCTTTTAGCACACAAGTTTACTCAAGCAAAAAAAAAAATGCAAATCCTCTAGAAGATTTCTCTCGGACATTTGCACTCACATCTCCGCTATATCGGCTCTCACTAGACACTCTTGATAGTCTCATGATCATTTAAACTTCTGCAAATCTTAAATGCTCACTTATAGTGTACCTGAATTTGTAGCTGATTGCTGATTAAAGTTAAATATGACCTCGAATAAGCGTATTTTATTTTGTTTGTACGCTCTATTTGCTTTAATTGCTTCTTATTTATTTTATACTTGTTTTAACATAATCTGAAGGTTAAGAAGTCTTCAATTAGTTCATTTATTTTCAACTTCTTCAATTCTTATAAGTTTCGTTTTCTAGAAATCTATAATCTCTAAATATGAATAAGTCAAAGTTTAACTAATTAAATCAGTAATAATGATTTCAACTGATAAATAAGTTATTTTTTAAATTTCATGACAGGGCCTAAAATATTCCAAATTCCGGACTATGCACCTTTTGTATGACGACAAAAAAAATGTTTCAGAAATCTATAATTAGGAGTTTGGACAGTATACAAGCATGTAGCAATAATTACTAATTGAATCAGTATATTGGTACTCACTGTCAGATACTAAATTCTAGTTATAGCTATTAGTAGCATTTACTGACAATTAGTTATATTTTATTCATTCAAATTTAGAGAGTATCGACACTTGTCAATAACTAATAAGGTAGAAATGAAATAAAATGAACGGATGGGTTCTTGGTGTTTGCTTTAGGTTATATTTAAGTAGGTATGTGGGTTTGAGAAGAAAAAAAAAGGAAGTGAAAAAGTGACTGTATCCTTTTCTCGTGTCGTAAATGCCACCGCAAACGACGTGCGGCCGTTTGGAGTGAAGCTGGAATCAATCGTGGTCAGTTTTATGGATCGCTCGGATGTATCATGGTGTAGGGCTGTGGGCCATGTACCTATTCATGGCGATCAGGGAGGAGGTAAAGGTAAATGAAACGAATTTCGCATTCGTTGCTGATAGACCTTGAGATCGGTGTCGGTTGTTCGTAGTGGGTGTATATAACGCGGCTGTCTAGCAACTACAATTGACTCCGACCTTTGACACCGAGCGGCTCCGAGGAAGCCGCGAAAAGAGGCAGCTTTTGATTCATGGACAACCATAACCTAACTGTCTGACACTTCACGATCCTCCATCACCCTCCATCCTTTCACACAGCAGTCGCGTTACTTGTGCACAAGAAACTCGATCATGCATATGCAGTCCACTTCCTAAATAATGTCGCTCTGAATAGTGCCGCTTCTCCTCATTCTTTTGTACACGCCCCCCCCCCCACACACACCATCGCGCTATCGCTTCGAGCGTCGGCATTTCAATCCATTAGTTCCATTAAGAAAAGTACGAATAAAAGATAGAATTTTATTTCATTTCATGGTACTGGAATTTATGGAATTTATTGTCATATATCCCATGAATGCTGAATTTCAAATCAGTTATGACTTTTGTAGAAAACTATCAGTTTTTAGTGCAAATTTTCAATGCTCAAGTTAAGTACTTTATCGTCACGCGTTTACTGAAAAAATTCTAAAAACAAAAATTCAATAATTTTGTCGAAATTACACGAAAATCCTACCATTTTTGGGTACGTATAAGTTTTATTTGCTACTTAAAAATCCTTTTGAGGCATGAATTAATTATTATTTTTTAATAAAACCAAAAGTAAAATTACCGTAGGATTAACCGTGAAATGACAGTGTTTTTATTTTTTGACAATCATTCTGATTGTAATTCGCAATTCGAAAATGTTTTACTTTTCAAAATTTGCCATTTAAAAGCATTTAAAATTAAAAATTTGTACTTGGTCAACTTTAAATATAAATTAATTAATTATATGAAATATTTAACTGTTCTTACAGTATCAAAAAGTGAACAATAATTGATTTGTTAAAGCGATTCTAAATCCGTTCAAAATAATTGCAAACTGAATTAATTAAAATTGAAATTTTTGAATCTATTTAAAAATGATTCATTTGTAAATGAAATTGTTAAATTTTGATCTATAAGTAACAATTGAACATTTATTATTTATAGAACAATTCACGTAATTTTTACAAATAATTAGAGGTATTGAAAAGATTCAAAATTAATTTTAAACTTGAAATGATTTCAAATAATTCGGCTATTCGTACCGAAATTGCCGTTCAAATAGCCATGACCTAATTTATAACGAAATGCAGATTTGTTAAGACTTCTAAACAAAGTTTTGAAGCATTTAAGGATATCTAAACTATTTATATTAAAAATAATTCAACTTTTAATGTACAAATTGTTGAGTTAAAAAAAATGTAATGGTTCAAGTTTTAATGTTTCTAGCTTCAAATAAGTTAAATACCATATTTTTTCAAATTGATTTATTTTTTAATTCAGAATATTGAACATTAGAACATGGATTTATGTTTTCAGAACTGAATCTGAGTCTTTGAACAATTTATAAAAGTTAAAAATTCTAAAATTTTCAGTTTAAATGCTTTCAATTTAAACTTATTCAATTGAAAAGTGTTAGTTTTTCCGTTTTATAGGTGTAAATTATTGAGCATTAAAATACAAACTATTTTAATTAAAAAGCTTTTAGTCTTCAGTTTTAGAAGTTAAAAAATTAAGAATTCCATCTTGAGTGCTGGAATTTGCAGTTAATTTTTCATTGATTCAAATGGAAAAATGATTAGCTTTAGAGTTCGAATTTTTTAATTTAATTGATCGTGAAAAATGTTTGCAAAAATGTTTTTCTTCGATTAAAACGGCCTCACTGAAAGTTCCAAAAACTGAGAAATTTGAAAAAGTATACGATATTGCCAAGTTATAGGATATTTTAGAAAAAGTGCAGAACACTCTAGAAAAATTCCGAAGATTCTTTAATATTTCATAAAATTAAAAAAGATCAAAAATATGCCCCAGTTTTAATAAAATTTTAGGTATTGTAAAGAAAATTTTAGAAAAATCCAGAATACTAACAAACTTTCAAGAACATTTTGAAATATTACATACCCGCGGATTTGTCCGGGTACAATTAAAACTTTTTCTTTTAAACGCACACTCTATATTATATAGAACAGATATTTTATTTAAGTTAAAAAAGGAAAAGCTTGTTTATATGATTTCCTGTATTTTTTAATGATATGAAAGCGATTTGCTAAAATCTACATTTAATATGCCCACTGGGTTTAGCAACGCGTGACTGATTTCACGTCGAGCAAGTGCATTAGTTATTCGATTAGTCACTTGAATTATCGGACATTTCTCGCATTACAGAGCGATTAATTGCAAGAAATGGAATGATTTCGATATTGCCCGACTAAGTAACTTTGCAATGGTGTTTTCGAGTCTCTGTGATTTAGTTAATGACAGAAAAAAGGAACGCTTAAACACTGAAAAGGAAGGAAATTAAAAATTTTATTTTATGCGAGAACTAGTAGCATTAATAACTCAACACAGAGGACTCGATTGAATTATTTGATCCGTTAGCCTAATTTCTCATGTCAGGCAGCAAGGTCGTCGAGAAGGAGAGCGAGTCTTGCGACGATAAATTACGCGAGAATGTAATCGCGAGTGTACATCTTACAATCTCACATTATCGTTCTTTTTGGATTTTTTCTCAGCACGGTATTCATTTCTATCGTCTGGAGAATAGTCGATATAATTAACGCAAGATTGGGACGAGATAAGCGATTCAGGAGCAACGACGATCAGGACGAGAATAATCGTTTTGCGGAATGAACATTGAACAGCGTTATGAGCGCGGCTGGGTTGAATTACTCGGATTCATTTTTCACTTCGATATTACGGTCGTCGAGAGCGAGAGTACTGGATATAATGTTTTCATGCGTTGCGAATAAAATGGCATTTCCTTTATTTGCGCTTGTTTTAGCACTAGAAGAGCCGTGGCTAATTTCACCGCTCACCACTAATTTAATGATGCTCGATATTTTACGAGATTTTTCCTGATTATATCCGACGAAGCAAAATCGTTTGGATGTAAAATCGTTAATGTACATATGAAATTACGACAGACTCGGAATCACTCCATAATGGAGAAAAGTTGTATGTCGTTTCAAATTAAATTGACCGTTGCAGTGGTTTCGACCTCAAGTGATCATTTAAAGAAGTGTTAAATAAATTGAGTTGTTAAAGAGGAGCACTTTACTGCGCAATTTCAACTTTGATATGAATTTTGATTTGAATATTTATCAGTAAAAATTTGAATCAGTTAAAATTTTTAATGATTTCAATCAGTCACTACCTGTATATACCAGGGCGTCTGGTGGACTTGATGAACCATGAGGAAATCCAAATCTGGGGACACTTAAAAAGTTATTCATAACTTGAAATGTAAATTAGAAGAATGTTTATTAACTTCTTTTTCTATCCTTAGGAATGATAAATTAAAATTAAAAACTTAATCCTTTCATACTCAAGTGCGACAGTTTGAACCACATTGGTGTTTTTTGGACCTCGTTAAGACGTTTGTTCACATACCAGAGTTGAATAGAAGGATCATGATGATTTATAAAGTATAATGATACAAGTCTGTCCTTAAAATAATTTAATTAAAATTTTAGGAACTGCTTATACGAACTGTTTGTTTAAGATCCGGAACGGTTTTTAGTTCCAATAGAGAGTCCATTTAAGGAAGCGTTCGATTTACTTTTACCCCCTTTCGGACTTGTGTCTTCGTTTCGATGAGGAAGTCCGCAGCACATGAGGGAATATTCAAGATCGTGAACTCGTCGTCGTAAAGTCGAACGAGGGAGAGAGAATAGAGACAGAGAACTCCTTAATTGGTGCTCCTCGCCAATAAATACCCCATTACGACCCGTCTTTAATTTCGACTGAAGCAATCACGATGGCGATTCCATTTCGAACCGATCGCGATCGCTGGCACTCAGCAATGAGTATAATAACACACATATAAAATAACTCATGCAATTTAAATGGATGTATCCCTTATGCGTCTTATTTGGCTTCTCCGCAGATTATTGACAATAACGGTTCTTTAATATTATTTAGTCATCTGTATCCAAATTTTATTTCTATTCGCTTTTCACGTGGGTGGTCCTTATACTAGTTTGAATTTTTTGGAATTTGTTTGCTCTTACTCGTAGGTTTTGTTTGAAAGTACTTTGAACTCTCTTGAATTCTTTTTAATTTACACAAATTTTATTAAAATCAATGGAATATTATGGATATTTTTCAATTATTTGGAATTCACCTTAAATTCTTATTAAATTATTTTTCCCACTTTCCTTTAAATTCTCTAAATTCAGTCGAATTGGATTTAATTTGTTTGTTTTTCTTCTTATTTTGATGTTGTTTGAATTACTTAAATTCTCTTGAACTTGTCCTGAAATTGAAATTGTCCTTGCGTTCACTCCCATTTTACTCAATTTGATGATTTTGTTGTTCTTGAAATTTTGCCTAATAATATTTCTTTAAATTCTTATGAACTTCATCAAAGTTTATTGAATTCCTTTGTAGCCTTCTAAATTCACTCTAATTTTACTTAAGTGAATGGAATATTTTAGATTTTGCATAATTCATTTCAATTCTTTTGGAATTCTTAATTCTTTTAAATTCTTCTGAAATATCTTGAGTTTAAACAAATTTATCTTTTAACTGTTTTCTAATTCTTCTAAATTCACTTATTTTTACTGAAATCTGTAGAATATTTTGAATTTTTTAAACTCATTTGAATTCATTTGTAATTCACCATGAATTCTTGTTTTTTTTAAACTATGGTTGAGTTTTCTTGTATTCACTTAAATTATTATAAATTCACTATAGATTTTCTAAAATCAGTCGAATATATACTTTTTTTTAGGATAAACTTCCGATTAGGGTGTACCTCTAAAACCCATGAAACTACGTATACCTACGTATTTTGACGCGCTGATTACGAAAATGATAGTGAATATTGGCGACTAGTCGATTTTCATGCTGAAAACCATGAAAATCCCATAAAAATCATGTTTTTTTTTGCGTTTATCTCAGTGAATATTGAAAATTTATAATAAAGTTTCAAATAAAAGTTGTAGCTTTTTTGAAAATACATATTTTATGTGCAATACATTTTTACTCTATGACTAATAGTTTTTGAGAAAATAGACTTAAATGATATGAAAAATTCCTAGAAGGCTGAATAGTGAATATGCGCTCGTAGAATGGTTTTCCCACGATGCGTGCGAAAAGGGGGAGGGGTGTGACCTTACATTATTTCTGTGACCAGTCACAGGGGTGCCTTCCCGCCCCCACGTCGCGTGGGAAAAGGGGCAGGGGTGTGACCTTACATTACTTCTGTGACCAGTCACAGGGGTGCCTTCCCGCCCCCACGTCGCGTGGGAAAAGGGGCAGGGGTGTGATCTTACATTATTTCTATGACCAGTCACAGGGGCGCGTTCCCGCCCCAACGTCGCGTGGGAAAAGGGACAGGGGTGTGAGCTTGCATTATTTCTGTGTCCAGTCACAGGGGTGCGACCTTTCATTATTTCTGTGACCAGTCACAGGGGTGCCTTCCTGCCCCCACGTCGCGTGGGAAAAGGGGCAGGGGTGTGACCTTGCATTATTTCTGTAACCAGTCACAGGGGTGCCTGCCCGTCCCCACGTCGCGTGGGAAAAGAAACATATATGTCTTCAAAGTACTCCAACCTTCCCGCGATGAAGAGTGTGATTAGGCACCAAGCCGAAAACAATGGACGTACATGCCTCGAAAACGATCACTCGTAGAAAAAAATGCTTAAAACAAAAAATATGTATTTCGATGAGGTCTACAATTTTTGTT
>JAAAKG020155287.1:0-25870 GCA_010014905.2 Druon quercuslanigerum | reverse complement strand
CAGTACAAGTTTTACCTGGAATAGTTCAATTTTGAATGAAAACAATTAATTTTAATCCAAAAAAAAACGAATTTTCAAAAAAATATATGCATTTTCAGTTTAAAAAAAGATAAATTTCCAACCAAAAATTGAATAGTTAAATTTTCAGTGAAAAGAATGAATAATTGAATTTTCAATACAGAAATTAACTTTTTTACAAAAAAATATCAATTTTTAGCAAAATACATGAATTTTTATTCAATCAGTTAGTTTTTCAATGAATACAAAATAAAATCTCTATTAAATAGTTTAATTTTCATCTAAAAAGGATAAATTTTTAACCAAAAATCGAATAGTTAAATTTTTAATTCAAAAATAATAAATTTTTAACCAAAAAATTCGATTTTCCAATACAATATTTCAATTTTCAAGGAAAGTGATACATTTTCAAATAAAATTTATACCTTTTAACGGAATAGTTAAATACTATTTAGTTGATAATTCATATATTTTCTATCAAATTCGTCTTTTTTTATTCAAAGTTTTATTATTTGGTAAAAAATTGAAATATTTTGTTGAATAAATTTATAGTTGTAAGAAATTAATTTTTCAAATGAAAATTAATTTTTTACAAGAAAAAGACCAGTTTTGAACAAAATACATGGATTTTTATCGAAATAGTGAAAAAATTTCCACTGAAATTATAAATCGTCTACTGGAATATTTAAATTTCAAACGAAAAAGATAAATTTTCAAAAAAGAGGATTAATTTCAGAAGAAAAAGGCGAATTTTCATTAAAATACATGAATTTTCCAATAAAAAAGATAAGTTGTCAACCAAAAAGTGAAGTTAACTTTGTCAGTTTAAAAAATTATTTCTAGCCGCAGAGACGATTTTTCAACTAAAATTTTTGAATATTTAACTGGTGTAATTAAATTTTCAGTTAAAAGAATTATTTTTCTACCAGAAAGATGAATTTTTCATGAAATTACATGAATTTCCAATTAAAAAAAAAAGATCAGCCAAAAATTTAATAGACATATTTTCAGTTAAAAAAATGCATGCTCAATGAAAGAGTGATTTTTAAAAACAAAGAAACGAATTTTCAACAAAACAGTACAAGTTTTACCTGGAATAGTTCAATTTTGAATGAAAACAATTAATTTTAATCCAAAAAAAAACGAATTTTCACAAAAATAGTTAAATCCAGTAATATAAAGCTACTTTA
This sequence comes from Druon quercuslanigerum, assembly GCA_010014905.2. NCBI lineage: Eukaryota > Metazoa > Arthropoda > Insecta > Hymenoptera > Cynipidae > Druon > Druon quercuslanigerum. Next base: position 24,662 of record JAAAKG020155287.1, on the reverse strand, counting down.
AAAAATGAGAAAATATTGTTATTTAATTTTATATTAAAACTTAAACAAAAAATGTATGCTTTCTTTAAAAAAATCCCCTGAAAATTCCAGGTTTTTCAGGTTTTCCAGGTGAGTAGACACCCTGAATAAATTCCAAATGTATTCACCATTCGTAAATCTCGTAAAAAATATTTGCGATACGAAATTACTGCATTGGTGTTTTACCGCCTGAGAGTTCTCCGCTTACAGGATATATTTCAGTAAAATAAGCTAGATCCTAGGCAAAAAAGATGGATAAAAAACAATGATTCTTGGCAAAAACTACGATAAAAATATTGCGCCATCGTGTCGAAATGACTTATAATTACTTATATACAATTACAGTGTCTTTTTATTAATATTGTTTCCCGACACTGATTTGGAAGCGAGATCTCAATGAGTTCTTTACAGAAAGCGATAATTAAATTTCAAATTTATTTAATTCAAATTCGGAAAAGAAAAGCAATGATTTTTTTTTGATAAATTAGAGGCGCATGAACATTAGGGCAGAATGAAAATTGTCTTTTTGGCATTCGAAAAAAGTAAAAACAAAAAATGTTGAAATCGGTTAATATCTTGTGTTATATTTTTTTAATTGAAAATTCAGATTTTTGAAAATTAAATAGATAGGTTTATTAGATTGAGATTTGGAAAAAGTTAAAGATGTTGACACTGTAATTTTTTCATCTTGAACCAAAGAAAGATGTTGTCATTTCGCTTCTTCAGAAAAAAAAAACTTTTCTCGTGATTTATGAGTTTTGGTATTTTTAATTTTTTTGCGATTTTGGAACGATTTAAACACAATTTTTTTAATACATTACTTTTCTAAAAATTTCATCTAAATTTAGCGAAAAACTTATTTTTGAATATATATAATAATAAAATAATAATATTACATAAACAATTAACCTAAATTTTTAAACATACAGGATGTTTTTTTAATTTTCAAAAGTTTGAATCTTTAAATCAAAAAAGAGAACAGACTATTACGATTTCAACTTTTTTAAAATCTTTTTTCGGATATCAACTCACAGATTTTATTCCTTCAGCTCAAAATATTCAATTAATCAATTTGCTTGATTGTTATTCTTTCGAATTACCATTTGCTATAATTTTTCTTATTCCGAATTAATGATTGGAATAATTGTTTTTTTTTATTTTACGGAATTTGGCTTAATTTTTAGTTTTCCAAAGTAAAGTTTGACACAATTTTTATTTTTTACGAACAAACATTTGCCATAATTTTGATTTTCACGAATTTCGGTTCGAATTTATGTTAAATAACGATTCGGAAAAGCAAAAATTACGCAGAAAAAAATTTGTGTTAAATAGCAAATTAGTCAAAAAAAAATAGTTATGTTAAATATTGATTAAATAACCAAAAAATTCATATTTTTCGTTGAAAGTTTAATTATATGAATAACAATTAAATTAGTTGATTGAAAATTCAAAAATGTTGGCAAGAAGCTTAGTTTTTTGGAAATTCGCCGAAACGAATTGAAAATTTAACTATTTTAGTGGAAAATCCAACTATTTTTTAATTGAATCTTTCTATTTTTTGTTGAAAGTGGATCATTTTTAGTAAAAGGTTCGTGTATTTTGTACACAATTCATATTTTTTGCTTAAAAATGTTATTATTTGGTTGAAAATTGAACTATTTATTTGGAGCTTTGTACGTTTTTTGTAGAAAACTAATTTTTTAAATGAAAATTTAACTGCTACATTTGTAGCAAAAATGTATCTTTTGTATATGAAAATTCATTTATGTTGTTAAAAACTCTTTTTTTTCGATGGTAAATTCAACTATTTGGTGAAATATTAATCTAATTTGTAGCAAATTTAACTATATTCTCTTTTGTTGAAAACTAATTTTTTTAAATGAAAATTTATCTTTTGCAATTTAACTATTTTTCTGAAAAATTCAACCATTTTGTGAAAAAAAAATTTTTTTGTCGAAAATTAAACTACTTTGGTAGAAAATTCAACTGTGTGGTTGAAAAGTAAGTTTTTTTGTTGAAAATTCATCTTTCTCGGTAGAAAATTAATATTTTTCATCGAAAATATAGATATTCCATTTTTGGTTGATTTTTTTAAATTGAAAATTCATGTATTTTGTTGAAAATTAATTTTATTTTCTATGGAAAGTTCAACTATTTGGTAAAACTATTGTTGAATTTGTGTTTCGATGGAACCTAATTTTTTAAACAGAATATTTATTTTTTGGAATTTAACTATTTCGCTGAAAAATTCAATATTTCATAAAAAAGTAATTTTATTGGTCAAAAATTAAACTACTTTGGTAAACAAATTATCTATGTGGTTAAAAATTAAATTTGTTTGTTGATAATTAAAATTTTTTGGTGAAAATTCATCTTTTTGGATACAAAATTAATATTTTGCATCAAAAATATAATTATTCCATTTTTGGTTGAAATTTATTTTTTTTTTTCTGCTTGAAAAATGAACTATTTTGTAGAAAATTTATGTAGTTTGCTGAAAATTCGTCCTTTTTTCGTTAAGAATTGCTTTATGAAGCTCCTATTTTTTATACTAATACAATATTTTTTTACTTAAAATCTTTTTTTTCTTCAAATATAAACTATTACCTTTTTCGTTATAAATTAAGACAGTACTTTGCAAGAATACAAATTATGTGAAATGAAAAAAACGGAGAACTAAAAATTATTGAATCCGGCGATTCGGTAAAATAGAAATTATGCTAAAAAACTATTTCGGAAAATTAAGTTATTTACAATGGAAAATCAGTAAAATAAGAATAACGTAAAACAGTACTTTCATAGAATAAAAGTCACGTTAAATAAATATTTTGTGACACGATATACGATAAAATAAGTTTAAAGGAAAAATGAAAATTTAGCGAACATTTATGCGCCTCAATAAATTGAATTTTAAATTAAAAAACTAGGAAGAGTTAATTTCAAACTGCTTACTTTCAAATCGACAAAGAAAAGAATCATCGAAAACTGAGAGCTCAGAGAGATCTTTCAACAATCGAGCTTGATTTTCCGTGCCAGCCACTTATTCACAGCACGCTTTATTATTTCCTATCGCGATATTTTTTTTTTAAGGACTGCTTCAAATTCTCTCGTCCCAAGCGTATTTATCACAATGTGCGAACGCATACGAGGCGCACTTCGAATGCAAAGTATGCTAAAAAAATCCTTAGATTCGCGAAAATGTATTGACGATTGAATTTGAAGTTTAAGTGGAGGATAAGGAGCATTTAAAATTATTCGAACCTGTGCTCGATTTGATAAATTGACAGCGTAAGGCCCGCAAGCTAAAGCGAAAGTAGAAATACGAAAATCGAAAGTGCTAAAAAAAAGGAAAATATTGTACAAGTTTTAAAAGAGTTTTGAGATATGTTCGTAGAGGCTATTAGTCTAGATAATTCGAATTTCGGCTTCGACAATTCCAAAATTAATCTCTTTTTTTCATTACCTGAGTGGAGATAAAATAGTATCCTTTTTAGAGTTCTTAAATGTCTAAGAATTTACGTTGAGCAAATGCTCTCGAGAATAGGCTCAACATTTAAGAGAATTTAAAGCATTTATTTTTTAAAAAACATTCTAGAATTAAATAAATATATCAATTTTGAAATTACAGAGTTGCTACAGATCAGGTCATTCGAGAAAGGCTGGAAATTTTAGAAAAAATCTAACAGAGTTAGGGAATTTTCGAAACACTAAAGTTGAACTTAATTTTATTATTACGGTTAAAAATCGCAACTATTTTGTAAAAAATTCATCTTTTTCGGTTGAGAATTCAAACTGTTTTGTTAAAATTAATCTTTTTTTTGGTTGAATTCAACGATTTTTGGAATAAAATTAAAATCCTTTTTGGTTGAAATATCAAATATCACGTTTTTCGTTGAGAATTTATCATTTTTTGGTTGAAAATTGAAATACTTAGAAGTGAAACTATTTTTTTTTAATTCATTTATTTGGTTGACGATTCATCATTTTAGTTGAAAAACCAGTTTTAACTGAAAATTTAACTCGTAGATGTTTGGTTCAAAATTTATCTTCCTAAGGTGAAAATTCAAATATTTGGTTTGAACTTCCTGTATTTTATTGCCAATTCGAATTTGTGAGGGAATATTTAAGCTTCTTGGTGACTATTTCCTCTTTTTGGTTAAAAATTCCTTTAAAAATTCAAATATGTGGTTGAAAATTAATCTTTTTTGTTTGATGATTCAAATTATTTTGTTGAAAATTCATCTTACTGGTTGAAAATTAGTTTTTTTTCTTATTTTTAATTAACTTTTTTGACTGAAAATTTAAATGTTCCATTTTTTGTCAAAAATTGATATTTTTTGATAGAAATTTAATCTTCATGGTTAAAAATTCTACTAGTGGATTGAAAATTTATTTTGATTTTATTGAAAATTAGATTTTTCAAAGAAACATTTAATTATTTTCTTTTTAGCGGACAATTTATCTGGCTTAACTGAAAATTAAACTATTTGTTGAAATCCCGTCTTTTAGGGTAGAAAAGTACTCTCATTATTTAGAACTCCATTTTTTCGTTTAAAAATTAATCTCTGTTGTTGAAAATTCGACTATTTCCTTAAAAATTCGTTTTCTTCAGGATGAAAATTTGTTTTAGTTACTGAAAAATGAAGAAATTTATTTTCGGTCGAGAAATTATCTTTTTAAATGAAAATTCATGTATTTTGTTAAAAATTATATTTTTTTAGTTGAAGATTTATCATTCTAGTTGACTCTTAACTTGAAAATTCAAATTTCGGATTTTTTGGAATAATGTTTAACCTTCTCTTTTTTATTCTCTTATTATTACTTTTTTAAACTGAAAATAAACCGGTTCCAATTTTTGATAATCAAAAACTGGTCTTTTTTTATAAAAATTTATTCTTCTTGGTTGAAAATTATACTGTTTTGTTGAAAATTCACATGATTTTATTAAAAATTATTTTTTTGACTGAAAATTTTATTAATCTATTTTTAGTTTAAAGTTTATCTGCTTCAGGTGAAAATTAATTTATTTGTTGAAAATCTATCTTTTTTGTAGAACAATACTCTCATTAATTAAAACTTCATCTTTTTGGTTAAGAATTAATTTCTGTTGTTGAAAATTGAACTATTTTGTTGACAATTTGTTTCTTTAGATAGAAAATTTATCTTCTTAGTTAAAAATTAATGTATTCGGTTAAAAATTACATTTTTTTAGTTGAGGAATTATTATTTTAGTTGGAAATTTACTGATTGAAAACTCGTTTTTTCTGTCGTTTATACTTTTTCTTGTCTACAGAGTGTTTACTCAAATCTTGGAAAAAAATTCCCTGACAATTCAAGGTTTTTTCCAGGTATCACAGTTTTTTCCAGTTATCAATTTTCATGGTATGGATTCGTTCAAATATTTCGTAAAAAAAAAACTAAAATCGAAATACATACAGTTTTGCAAGTTTATTATAAAGAACGTTTTTTTTAGTTTCTAAGGATTTAATTTACCAATAAACCATGGATTAATTAAATAATTAAATAATACTGAAAACATAACAATTAATTTCTTGCATTTGTCCCTGAAGTATTAAATTGTTAAATTTCAAATAAAAAAGATCAATTTTCAACCAAATAGTTGAGTTTTGAACTAAAAAGCATCAGTTTTCAACGAAAAATGGAATAGTTAAATTTTGAGTTGAAGTAATTAATTTTCCAGAAAACAAAAAACATTTTTAATCACATTTATTATTTTCACTTAAAATAATGAATCTTTAACTACAATAGATCAATTTTAAACCCAAAAGATACATTTTTAATAAAAAGGGTTTATTTTCCAACCAAGTTTTCTCATTTTCAAAAAAAAGATCAATTTTCAAGTAAAAAAAGAACCATATTCAGCCAAATAGTTGGTTTCTGAATTAAAATTATCAAATTGCAAACAAAAATGGAGTATGTATATTTTCAGTTTAAAAAATTAATTTTTAACCAAACTGATACATTTTCAACTGAAATGATGAATCATCAATTGGAATAGTAAAATTGTCTACCAAAAAGATGAATTTTCATATTTTCAAGTTTTCATGTTTTCAAGTTTCATGTTTTTTACCAAAAAAAAGACGATTTTTTAACAAAATTATTGTGGAGCCAAAGAAAAAATATTCCAGCAAAACAGCAAAAAAGGTTTTTTTTAAGAGAGAAAATATTGCAAACAAACTGGTAAATTTTCAGCGAAATACACGCAGTTTGAACAAGCTACTTTAATTCTTAACCAAAGGCAATCAATTTTTAAACAAAAATAGAATAGTTAAATTTTCAGTTAAAAAAATTAATTTCAAACAAAAAAAGGAATTTTCAACAAAACAGTTAAGTGCAGTAATATAAAGCTACTTTTACAAACGAGGAATCATTATTATTGAATTTAATAATGTAATTTAAACCAAAAATTAAGTACGCTCGCGAAAAAATTCTCTGACCTCAAAAAAAATTCCCTGACACTTCCAGGTTTTTCTGGAATGAAACTGTATCTTTTTTTGGCAGAAAATTCATCTTTTGGGTTTAAAATTGAATTTTTTTTGAGAATTCATTTTTGTTGTTTTGAAAACTGATTGTGTTAACTAAAAATTTAATTCTTCTATTTTTATTTTTAAAAAACATTTTTTTATGAAAAAAAACTATTTTGTTAAAAATTCGTTTCCTTTTTCTTTGCTTGAACATTTATTTTTCTAACATTTTAACTATTCTAATTTTTGTTTAAAATAATCTTCTTTTGATTAAAATTCATGTACTTTGTTAAAAAAATTCAACTAAATATCGGCTTGAAAATTCATAATTTTGTTTAAGGATAAGGAGTCATCATTTTAGTTAATATTTTTATTTCGTAGGTTCAAAATTTATCTTTTTGATTTTAAAACTGAACTAAAAACCTAGAAAAACTTAAAACTGATATATTGTAGCAACCCTGAATAAGGCACTGTTTACTGCGAAAAAAAATTTTTTTATTACTTTTACTTCTTTTACCATTTCAATTAAGGTGGTTGTCATGCACAAAATCAGGTATCTGAAAAATAGTTTTCCTATGGTTTGAAAATTCAAAATATTATTACTGATGTAATTTCAAATAAAAAACATTAATTTTAACCCTAATTTTTGAAAATTGAATTTTTTCTATCTGTCGCTGATTTTATTTTAATAAATAATGGCTTATTTTTACCGGGAAAACATTCTCTGCAACTCCACTATTTCCAATTTAGAAAATAAATTTGTCTATAGCTGAAATCGTTAGAAATTTTTTTTTTAAGATAACATTTTTCAAAGAAATAATTATATTTTCCAGGAAAAAAGCCGTCATTTATTAAAATGCAATCATTTAACATTAAAATTAATGTATTTGTTTTTTGCGTGAATTTGAACATATTTTCATTCTTAAAATCATAGAAAAACTATTTATTTCAGATATCTGATTTTTTGCACGAAAAATACCTTTAAGCGGACTTTCCAATTTGACGCGATACATTTTCCCTCAAATTTTAAATCACGTAATTATTATTAATAAAACTAGAAAAGACGATTTTTTAAAAATCCTAATTCAAAATGCTTATAAATGCTCATTAAATTCTCAAATCACTTAAACTCTTAAGAACACTAATCCTTTTTATCGTTCAAAGATTAAAATTACAGAGATTGAATGAAAGATGCTTAGGCGTAGAAAACTATAATATTCTCTCCCTGTTAATGAACTTTCGTAGCCAAACTGAAGATGGAGAAAGGTAAGATTTTTTTGTTTTTAAATCAACGCAAAAATATGCTTCGTATTATACCTAGGACTAATCGTTATTCAGTTCACTACTTTTCTCCCCAATTCTAAACTATATTGACTAATCTTTTGCGGAAATTGTTAACTCTAGGTTACAAAAATTAATTAATCGTGACTTAAACTCTACTATTTGCGTCGATCAATAGTAAAGTTCCGTTACAATTGTTAGTCCGTTAGTTGTAAATTTATCTAGTCTTATATTTCGTAAGGCAGGCATTTTTATATTTACAAGTTGATGCTCGAGTTCACTTTCCTCTATTTAAAAGAAAAAGGGACTTGCTCCCTAAAACCCTAAAAATAAAAGATTGCTGAAAACTGGAAAGATGGAGGACACCTCGAGTAGAGAAAATTTCACCTGTCTAGAAAGTACGATCGTACTTTTTTGGGTTTATGTGTGGCTAATTATTTTCCGGGTGGGAAAAATTTCGCCACAAATGTTAGGCTTGATATTTAGGATAGAAGCTAGAGTAGAGTAACCATTAAACGGTCAGATCTTGAGTTTCATTCTTATCTGAGGCGGGTTTGAAATCAGTGTAGAGATCCTCCGAAGTGAGAAGTGCCTGCCTCGTATCCGAAATTTCCAGATCATTTTTTGAGCGACTTGAAGATTCGGTTTCCTCGAGGTTCGTGGATTTTGTGGGTTCGGTGGGAGACGAAATGGACGACTGGCTAGGAATATCTGTACTCGGCGAACTTGCATTTCCATCGCCTACTTCCGAATTGTGTGGCTTCTCCTCAAACACTGAAAAGTTGGAAAATAATTAATTTAGTGGCCAGAAAAAATTTAATTAATTCAATTACTTGAATTTTCAACTAAAAAGGAGCAACTTTCTTTGAAAAATAAAATACTGAAATTAGCAGTTAAAAAATTATAAAAAAAAAGAGAATTATTAAACGAAAAAGTTTCATTTTCGAGAAAAAACCTACATTTTTCACAAAATATGTTATGAAGATCAGAGCGGTTTAATATTTCAATTTTGAGGAACAAAGAAAAAGAAGAAAAGATGGTGATTTTTCACAAAAGTAGGCAAATAGTAGGAGAATAATTTATTTTTAATAAAATTAATGTATTGGTATCATATTGACTTTAATATATGACACGCTAAGGACTTCAAATCAAAATTTATTTCAATTTCAAAACAACAATTAAATTTCAAATCTCAAAAGATTTATTTTCAACTAACTAATATGATTTTTCAAGGAAAAAAATATTAATTATCAAGCAAACAATCCCATTTAGAACCAAGAAGTTGAAGTCTAAGAAGATAAATTTTCAACCAAATGGTCAAAATTTCAAATAAAAAATACATAACGTCAATAAAAAACATTTGAACTTTCAACTAATTAGTTGAATTTTGAAATAAAAAACAATAAAATTTGAACAACAAATAGAATAGATAGATTTTTTAGCTAATAAGATTAATTTGCAACAAAATTAAAGTAATTTGTTAATTAATTTGTAAATTAATTTTTGTGTGAAATTTCAACTAAAATGATGAATCTTCAACATAAAAAAACGACTTTTTTTATTGAGACTTTTAAAAACATAGTTAAATTCAACATAAAAAATAAATTTTCAACTAACCACGTAAATGAAACATTCTCAAAGAAAAATAAAATACTTACATTTACAGGGCAAAAAATTATTTTTAACAAAAAATATTTTTCTACAGAATAGTTGAATTTTCAACACAAAAACAGGATTTTTTAACCAAAAATTGATTATCAACAAATTATTTCAAACTTGCTGCTAAAATAATACAATTTACAACAAAAACAAGAGGATTTTTTAATCATATAGTTCAATTTCCAAGCCTAAAAGACGAATTTTCTGCAAAAAAGTTTAATTTTCAAGCCAAACATAGGAATTTTCAACCAAAAAACTAATTTTAAACCAATTAGTTGATTTTTATTAGAAAATAATAAAATTTTAAACCAATTACTTGATTTTAATAACGAAAAAATAAAATTTTCACCTCAACAGACGAATTTTGATCAAAACAATCGAATTTTCAAAGAGAAATATGAAATTTCAACAAAAATTTAATTATCAACAAAATAGTTGAATTGTTTGCAAAAACAATATAGTTTTAAACCTAAAAAGGTGAATTTTTAACCAAACAAGTTCAGTTCAAACAATTATTAAAAGAAAAAGAATTCTTACACTTAAAAGTGTAACTTTCGACAAAAAACTTAATTTTTCGCGAAATAGTTGAATTTTCAAGAGAAGAAGACAACTTGTCTACAAAACAGATAATCTTTTAACCCGAAAATAGAAATTTTCCAACCAAGATTTAATTTCCAACCAATTAGTTGAATGTTCTGCCAAAAAATAGAACTTACAACTCAAAAAGATGAATTTATGACAATGTATTTGAATTTTCATGTTTAAAAGACGAATTTTCAACCAAAAAATTCATTTTTAATTAATTAATAGTTTTATAAAACAAATTATTAAAATTTTTAATAAAAAAAAGATTTTTCTAAAAAACAGTTGAATTTTTAACTAAAAAACATAAATTTTCTATAAAAAATTCAGTTTTAACCAAAGTTTTGAAGTTTCTGCCAAAATAATAGAATTTACGACACAAAAAGACCAATTTTTTAAGAATATAGTTCAATTTTTAAGTCTAAAAGATGAATTATCGACATAATAGTAAAATTTTTCGCCTGGAAATATGAATTTTCAACCAAAAAGTTAATCACCCATCCAATAGTTGATTTTTCTAACAAAATAATGAAATTTTCAACCAAGTAGTTGATATTTCTACAAAAATAAATAAAAACTTAATAAAACAATTGAATCTTAGAGTCCAAAGACGAATTTTCAACAAAGAAATTGAATTTTCAACACGAAAATATTATTTCTACCAAAAGAATAAAACTTTCAATACGAGAGATGAATTCTGAACAAAGCAATTGAATTTGATTTATTTTTAACTGATTAGTTAAATTTACAACTAAAAACAATCCTTTTTCATCGGAAAATAAAATACTTAAATTTACAGTTAAACAATAATTTTAAAAAAGAATTTTTAAACTAAAAAGTTTAATTTTCGACAAAAAAGAAGAATTTGTCACAAAATAGTTGAATTTTTAAACCGGAAAGAAAAACTTTCTACAAAACAGATCAAGTTTTAACCCGAAAATAGTCATTTTGAACCAAGAAGTTGAATTTGCAGCCCAAAAGAAGAGTTTTCAACCAAAAAAGTTAGTTCTTATCCAAGTAGTTGATTTTTGTAAAAAAATTATAAAATTTTTACTCCAACTAACAAAATTCTCAATTTTAGGTGTTTTAGGAAATTTTTTCAAATTTAAGAGTGAAAAAAAGGAGAAAAAGGGGGTTTTTGTAAGAAAATCGGCAGATTCTGGTGCCTGTTATTATATAAAAATTATTAATTATAACTCACATTTGTCGAGACTTATTATAGAACCAACTAACTCGTTTACTGTTAGGGACGGTGGCAAATCCTCCATGTGTTTTCTCCTTCTGACGAGCCACCAATCAAGCAAAAAGAGTGCGAGAGCTAAAATTTTTATTCCAGCACAAAGTCCAACGTACCTAAAATTAAAACAAAAGTGTAAAAATGTATATAATGCTTAAGGATAAAAGGAGAAAATCTTTTAAATATTTGTGAAATCTTTTAAAAGTTTAAAAAAAGTTGGGAAATCTTTGTGAAATATCTTTAAAGTTTTAAAATAGTTTAAAATCTTTTAAAATTTTGACAATCTTTTTAAATCTTTGGTAAATATTTTAAAAGTCTTAAAATAGTTTTAAATCTTTGTAAAATATTTTTAAAAATTTAAAGTCTTTTCAAACCTTTGTGAAATTTCTTAGGTTTTAAAATCTTTAAAAAGTTTTACAATCTTTTGAAGTATTTGTGAAATATTCTAAGTCTTAAAATAGTTTAAAATCTTTATAAAATATTTCAACATTTTTAAAATCTTTTGAAATTTTTGTGAAATTTCTTAGGTTTTAAAATCTTTTTTATCCCTTGTAAAATCTTTCAAAAGTCTTAATATAGTTTAATATCTTTATTCAATCTTTTAGAAGTTTTACAGTCTTTTGAAATATTTCTGAAATATCTTTAAAGTTTTAAAATAGTTTGAAATCTTAACAATTTTTGACAATCTTTTAAAATCTTTGGAAAATATTTCAAAAGTCTGAATACAGTTTTAAATTTATGCGAAATCATTAAAAAGTCTTAAACTCTTTTGAAATATTTGTGACATCTTTTAAAAGTTTTAAAACAGTTTCAAAATTTTTAAGAAATTTACAATCTTTTGAAATCTGTGAAATATTTTAAGTCGTAAAATAGTTTTAAATGTATGTAAAATATTATGAAAGTCTTACAATAGATTTAAATCATTATGAAATCTTAAAAAAAATTTGAATTGGTAAAAATATTTTAAAAAAATTTCAATTGTTAAAAATATTTTAAAAGTGTTACCAACTTTTAAAATCGTTATGAAATATTTTAAGAGTCTTGAATGTTTTAAATCTTTGTGAAATCTTTTAAAAGTTTTACAATCTTTTGAAATCTGTGAAATATTTTAAGTCGTAAAATACGTTTAAATGTATGTAAAATATTATAAAAGTCTTACAATAGATTTAAATCATTATGAAATCTTTAAACAAAATTTTAATTAGTAAAAATATTTTTAAAAAATTTTAACTGTTAAAAATATTTTAAAAGTTTTACCAACTTTTGAAATAGTTGTGAAGTATTTTAATAGTCTTAAAAGTTTTAAATCTTTGTGAAATCTTTTAAAAGTTTTACAATCTTCTTGAAATCTTTGTGCAATATTTTAGGTCTAGAAATAGTTTTAAAATATTGTAAAATATTTTAAGAGCCTTAAAAGTTCTAAATCTCTGTGAATCTTTCAAAAGTTTTAAAATAGTTTCAAAATTTTTAAGAAATTTACAATCTTTTGAAATCTGTGAAATATTTTAAGTCGTAAAATAGGTTTAAATGTATGTGAAATATTATAAAAGAGTTACAATAGATTTAAATCATTATGAAATCTTCAAACAAAATTTTAATTGGTAAAAATATTTAAAAAAAATTTTAATTGTTAAAAATATTTTAAAAGTTTTACCAACTTTTGAAATAGTTGTGAAGTATTTTAATAGTCCTAAAAGTTTTAAATCTTTGTGCAATATTTTAGGTCTAGAAATAGTTTTAAAAAATTGTAAAATATTTTAAGAGCCTTAAAAGTTGTAAATCTTTTTAAAGTTTTCAAAACTTTTGAAATTTTTGTGAAATTTCCTAGGTTTAAAAATTTTGTAAAGTCTTTGTGAAATATTTTAAGAATATTAAAATAGTTTTAAATCTTTGTAAAAGCATTTAAAAGTTTTAAACTCTTTTGAAATATTTGTGAAATCTTTTAAAAGTTTTAAAATAATTTCAAATATTTTAAGAAATTTACAGTCTTTTAAAACCTTTGTGAATTATTCTAAGTCGTAAAATAGTTTTAAATCTATGTTAAATATTTTAAAAGTCTTAAAATATATTTAAATCATTTTGAAATCTTTAAAAAATTCGAAAATTGTTTAAAATATTTAAAAAGTTTTAAAATATTTTTGAACCTTATATTTATTAAGAGTCTTAAAATAGTTCTAAATCTTTATGAAATAATTAAAAAATTTTAAACTCTTTTGAAATATTTGTGAAATCTTTGAAAAGTTTTAAAATAGTTTCAAATATTTTAAAAAATTTACAATCTTTTAAAATATTCTAAGTCGTAAAATAGTTTAAAATCTACGTTAAATATTTTAAAGTCTTAAAATAGATTTAAATCATTATGAAATCTTTAAAAAAAATTAAAATTGTTAATAAGTCTTAAAATATTTTTAAATCTTTGTAAAATATTTTAAGACTCTTAAAACTTTTAAATCTTTGTGCAATCTTTTAAAATTTTTAAAAACTTTTGAAATCATTGTAAAATATCTTTAAGGTTTTAAAATCGTTTGAAATCATTTAAAATTTTGACAATCTTTTAAAATCTTTGGGAAATATTTTAAAAGTCTTAAAATAGTTTTAAATCTTTGTGAAATCATTGAAGTTTTAAACTCTTTTGAAATTTTTGTGACATTTTTCAAAAGTTTTAAAATAGTTTCAAAATTTTTAAGAAATTTACAGTCTTTTGAAATTTTTGTGAAATATTGTAAGTCGTAAAATAATTTTAAATCTATGTAAAATATTTTAAAAGTCTTAAAATAGATTTAAATCATTATAAAATCTTAAAACCAAATTTAAATTGTTAAAAATATTTTCAATGTGAAATCTTTTAAAAATTTTACAATATTTTGAAACCTTTGTGAAATATTTTTGTGAAATATTTGAAGTCTTAAAATAGTTTTAAATCTTTGTAAAATATTTTCAGAGTCTTAAAACTTTTAAATCTTTGTGAAATCTTTTGATATTTTTGTGAAATTTCTTAATTTTTAAAAACTTTTAAAAGTTTTACAATCTTTTGAAGTCTTTGTGAAATATTTTAAGAATCTTAAAATAGTTTTAAATCTTTGTGGAAGCATTTACAAATTTTAAAATAGTTTCAAATATTTTAAAACTTCCGCAATCTTTTGAACTCTTTGTGAAAGCTTTTAAGCGTTTAAAAAATCTTTTTAAAGTTTTAAACTGTTTTAAAAATTCATTTAAGCGTAAAGGAAGACGACAACTGTAAAAATGTAAAAATGACCTACTTGTATCTAAACTGTTCGATATCATAAAGAAGACATCTTCCCCCTTTTTCTCCGCATGTACTCTTCCAGAGCAAACATGTCGAGTCTATTAAATTTCCGAAAAGAATTGGTGCAGGTATGTAACCGAAGAGCCTGAAGATTACAAACTGCATACCCAGAGCGAAAGATCTCTCTTCCTCGGACACAGAACTGTAAATAGACAAATTAGGTGTAAAATATTTCAAACTGAGAATTCAAAAAGAGTAGGTACTTATCTATACTTAACATTTTTGGTATAAATTCTTACCGTAAGACTATCATTAATAAAGGCATTTGTGTAACAGCGACGACAAATGTCATGAAAAAGAGGAGAATAAGAAACGGATATATGGTTCGACAGGGCGACGTGCAAGGACCGGCGGTGGCTACGGGGACGACTGTAACTTCTGCAAATTCTGGCGCGAGAATAGACAAATTTCCATGTATACCTGAGGAAAAAAAAATTATTTAATATTAATTTCTTAACTTAAGGGTTCATCACTCTTGAAATCTAGTCTAGTCTACAAATTTTCGTGAATTCTTTGAAAACTTTTTAAAATTTTTCTTAAATAGTTTAAAGTTTGCGTGAAATCTTGATGAAATCATTAGAATATTACTGAAATCTTTAGAAATCTTTCCAAAGTCTCTGTGAAATCTTTGAAAACTTTTGAAATGTCTGAAATCTTTTGAAATATTTCAAAGCTTTGTGGAGTCGTTAAAATATTCCTGAAATGTTTGAAATCTTTGTGAAATTATGAATAGAATTTCGAATCTTTGTGAAATAATCAAAATATTTTTAATCTCTGTAAAATGTTCTGAAATATTCTTAAATCTTTTGAATCTTTTAAGTCTTTGTAGAATCTTTGAAACCTTTTGTAATATTTTCAAATCTTTGAAATCCTTGTGAAACTTTTCGAAATCTTTGTGAAATAATTAAAATATTCCTGAAATCTTTGAAATCTTTGTAAAGTCTTTACAAAATGATGAAATAATTTGAAATCTTTTTGAAATCATTTAAATGTTTTCAATGTTTGTCAAATGTTTTGAAATATTCTGAAATGGTTTGAAATCTTTGCGAAACTTCTGTGAAATCCTTTGAAGTCTTTGCAAAATCTTTGCAATGTTTTGAAATATCTTAAAATCTTTGATATAAAAAACATAATATAAAAAACATTAGAAATCTTTGTGAATTAACTAAAATGTTTGTGAAATATTTTAAAGCTACGTGAAATCAATAAAATATTACTAAAACCTTTCAAATCTCTGTAAAGTCTTTGCGAAATAATTTGAAATATTTGTGAAATATTTCGAAGCTTAATGAAATCATTAAAATATTAATGGAATTTTTTTTAAATCTTCGTGCAGTCTTTACGAAATAATTTTAAATCTTTGTGAAATATTTTGAATCTTTGTGAAATCTTTTGAAAGCTTTGTGATATTTTTGTGAATTATTTGTGAAATAATCCAAATATATTTTAAAGCCACGTGAAATCATTAAAATATTACCGAAATAATTTAAATTTATGTGAAGTCTTTGCGAAATAATTTGAAATCTTTGTGAAATATTTTTGAAATATTTGGAAACGTTGTACAATATTTTGAAGTCTTTGTAGAATTTGTGAAATCTTTGAATTATTTTAAAATCTTAAAAACATCTTAAAATCTTTAAAATCTTTGAGAAATTTTTCGAAATCTTTGTAAAATAATTAAAACTTTTGTGAAATATTTCGAAGCTTTGTGAAATCATTTAAATATTACAGAAATGTTTAAAATCTTCGGGAAACTATAAAATATTTTGGAATCTTTGTGAAATAATTGAAATATTCTTATTCTTTGTGAGGTGTTTTAAAATATTCTGAAATCTTTTGAAATCTTTTCGAAATCTTTGTAAAATCTTTTGAAGTCTTTGTAAAATATTTGAAATATTTTAAAATCTTTAAAATCTTTTGAAATATCTTCAAATCTTGTAAAATAATTAAATGTTTGTAAAATATTTTAAAGCTACGGGAAATCATTAAATAATTATTGAAATCTTTGAAATCTTTTTGAAGTATTTTTAAATGTTTGTGAAATAATTAAAATATTTGTAAAAGTTTGCGAAAATTGTATAAAAGCTGTGATATTTGTTGAAATCTATATGAAATATTTGAAAATTTTGTAAAATCATTGAAATATTTCTGAAATTTTTGTCCAATAATTTAAATCTTTTGTGAAATCCTTGTGAAATTTTTTAAAATATTGAAATATTTGTGAAATCTTTTCAAAATTTGTTTTAAATCTTGGAAATATTTGTGTAATTATTTGAGTCTTTTCAAATAATATAAATCTTTTGAAATAATTGAAATCTGTGTGAAATGTTTTTAATTTTTTGCGAAATAATTGAAATATTTTGAAACCTTTTTTGGATTCTAGAAACTTGTGGTATGTTTTGAACTTTTTTTGAAGGCTTTGCAATCTTTGCGAAATTTGTATAAAACCTTTGTGAAATAATTGAAATCTCTTAAACCTTTGTGAAATATTTGTCAAATATTCGTGAAATCATTGGATTTTTTGTCTGAAATCCCTGAAATATTTGTGGAAGCAATGAAATATTTCTTAAATCTGTGAAATCTTTTCAAAATACTTGTGAATTCTTTGCGAAATTTGTATAAAATCTTCGTGAAATCTTTTAAAAGTTTAAAAATCTTCTGAAATCTTCGTCAAATATATGTAAAAACTTTTTGAAATCATTTAAATATTTCTAAAATATTTAAAATCTATCTGAAATTTTTTGAAATTTTTGAGAAGTTTTTTAAATTTACGAGAAATACTTGTAAAATATTTGAAATCTTTGCCAAATTTGTATGGAATCTTTTGAAATAATTGAAACCTTTTTCAAATTTTTAAAATATTTATAAAATTATAAAATCTTTTTAAAAAATTTTAAAAATAATTGACACCTTTTTGAAATATTTAAAATATTTACGAACTTATTAAATTTTGTTCAGTAATCAAAATATTAGTTAAATATGTGTGAAATCTTTTTGAAAGCGTTGAAATAATTCTGAAATCTTTGAAATCTCTTGGAATATTTATGAAATAATTGAAATTTTTGTGAAATATTTAGCAAATTTGTGTGAAATCTTTTGAGATAATTGAAACCTTTGTGAAATCTTCGAAATTTTTGAAAATAATGGAAACCTTTTGGAGTCTTTATCAAATATTTGTGAAATCTTTATCAAATTTTCTGAAATTTTTTAAATCTCTTGAAATGTTTACGAAATAATTGAAATGTTTATTAAATATTTCGAAAGAATTGAAATTTTTGTGAAATATTTGGTAATAATTGAAACCTTTGTGAAATCTTCGAAAATTGTGTGAAAGCATTGTCATTTTTCTGAAATATTTGGAAATAATTAAAATGTTTGTGAAATATTTTGAAATAATTAAAATGTTTTGTGAAATATTAGACACCTTTGTGAAATAATTGAAACCCTTGTAGAATCTTTTGAAATTTTAAAAAATAATTGAAACCTTTTTTTGAAGTCTTTGAAATCTTTGAAATCGTTACAAAAATATAAAATATTTTTAAAAAAATAAAATTTTTTAAAAATAATTGACACCTTTTTCAAATATTTGAAATATTTACAAACCTATTAAATTTTGTTTAGTCATCAAAATATTTGCTAAATATTTGTCAAATCTTTGTGAAAGCGTTCAAATATTTCTGAAATCTTTGAAATATATTGAAATATTTATGAAATAATTGAAATTTTTATGAAATATTTGCGAAATTTGTGTGAAATCTGCTGAGATAATTGAAACCTTTATGAAATCTTTGAAATTTTTGAAAATAATGGATACCTTATTGGAGTCTTTTTCAAGTATTTGTGAAATCTTTTAAAAGTTTTCTGAAATCTCTTGAAATATTTACGAACTAATATAAATTTTTGTGAAATATTTCGAAATAATTGAAATGTTTGTGAAATATTTGGAAATAATTGAAACCTTTCTAGAATCTTCAAAATCTTTGTAAAGCATTGACATTTTTCTGAAATTTTTAAAATATCTTGAAATAATTACAATACAATTTAAAAGTTTGTGAAATAATTAAAATGTTTGTGAAATATTTTGAAATAATTGAAATCTTTGTGAAATAATTGAAACCCTTGTAGAATCTTTTGAAATTTTTAAAAATAATTGATACCTTTTTTTGAAATCTTTGAAATCGTTATGAAAATATAAAATCTTTTGAAGTAATTTTAAACTTTGTGCAATTTTTAAAATCTTTACGAAATTAAGAATTTTTTTCAAACAATTTAAATTATCGTGGAATCTTTTAAATTTTGTTGAGATAATTTAAACCTTATTGAAATCTTTGAAATATTTACGAAATTATTCAATATTTTGCAATAATCAAAATCTTGGTACAATATTTGTGAAATCTTTTGAAAGTTTTGTGAAATCTTTGTGAACACATTAAAATATTTCTGAAATCTTTATGAAAATTTTTGAAATAATTGAAACCTTTGTGAAATCTTTGAAATATTTTGAAACAATTACATTTTTTTGTAACCTTTTGATTTTTTTGAATAATTAAAAACCTTTTAAAAACTTTGAAATATTTACGAGATTTGAAAAAATTGAAATACCCTGGTAGAATCTTTTGAAATATTTTGACACATCGTTACGAAACTAAAAAATCTTTTGAAATAATTGAAATCATCGTGAAACCTATTAAATCTTGATAAAATTATAAAATCCCTGAGAAATCTGAACTGTTTTCAAAAATATTTGTCAAGTATAATAATTGCAATTTTTTAAAATAAAAAATCTTTGCAATATTGAAAGCAGCTATAGACTCAAAAATCGAATAATCAAGGCCCCTTATATTTCTAGAGACTGATGTTCGAGTTTTCGAGTCTTCGAAACTTACACGCGCAGTTGGTGAAATTTGATTTCGAGCTGAAGGCAGTGCAGCCCGCGTGACAGGGACTGAAGTACGTGAGGCCATTATTTCCGCAAACGGGCTCAACATCCGCAATACGGCATTCGCAGCCGAAATTGCAGGCGGCCGTGAGATTAACTTGAAAAGGCTCAAGCCCTTTGGTGCTGCTATTAAAATAGGGAATAGTTGTCCCCGCCATTTTGACATTGTCGCATCCGAGGAAGAATAATAAACCGTAGCAGGTCAGACAGACAATGTTCGAGACTAGAACAAATTGCACGGCGCCCTTTGGCCGAAGCTCGAGCCGTTTCAACAAACAACCGCCGATGAAAATGCCGATGCAGGCTCCTGGTATCGCGATCGAACCTGTGAACACCGACGCTTGGCTCTTTCCCAAACTGAATTGCGTTTCCAAGTACTTCGGCAGGAAAACGACAAATCCTGAGACGATTACGAGCTCCATGCAGGCGCCCAGACAGGTCACGATGTAGACTGGATTGCACAAGAGCCTCCACATACTTCGTGGAATGTCTGGAAAAATCAAATAAAAAATCTCATCAATTTTCATTCAACTGAAATTTACGGTAACACCCTTTCCTGTACAACTTTTTTTCTACACCAAATATATTGTACACACGTATACTAATCATATTTTTCATACACAAAACTTTTTCTACACAAAATCTTTCCTACACAACATTTTTTCTACAAAGAATATTTCCTACACAGAATTTAATATTCTTTAATAGTTTTCTTTTCTCCCACGTAAAACCTTTTTTACGCGTAATTTAATACTGTTATATTTACCCTACACAACATTTTTTCTACAAAGAATATTTCCTGCACAGAATTTAATATTATTTAATAGTTTTCTTTTTTCCTAAACAAAATCTTTTCTACACAAAACATTTCCTGCACAAAATTTAATACTGTTATATTTTTCCTACAAACAAAACTTTTTCTGCACAAAATATTTCCAACACATGATTTAATACTGTTATATTTTTCCTACACAACATTTTTTCTGCAAAGAATATTTCCTATACAGAATTTAATATTCTTTAATAGTTTTCTTTTTTCCTAAACAAAATCTTATCTACACAAAACATTTCCTGCACAAAATTTAATACTGTTATATTTTTCCTACAAACAAAACTTTTTCTGTACAAAATATTTCCAACACATGATTTAATACTGTTATATTTTTCCTATAAACAACACTTTTTCTGCACAAAACATTTCCTACGCATAATTTAATACTATTATATTTTTTCTACACAACATTTTTTCTACAAAGAATATTTCCTACACAGAATTTAATATTCTTTAATAGTTTTCTTTTTTCCTACACAAAATCTTTTCTACGCCAAACATTTCCTACACAAAATTTAATACTGTTATATTTTTCCTATAAAGAAAACTTTTTCCCTACAAAATATTTCCCACACATGATTTAATACTGGTATATTTTTCCTACACAACATTTTTTCTGCAAAGAATATTTTCTATACAGAATGCAATATTCTTTAATAGTTTTCTTTTTCCCTACACAAAATCTTTTCTACACCAAACATTTCCTACACAAAATTTAATACTGTTACATTTTTCCTATAAACAAAACTTTTTCTGCATAAAATATTTCCTACACATAATTTAATACTGTTATATTTTTCCTACACAAAATGTTTTCTACACAGAAGATTTCCTACATAGAATTTAATTTTGTTTCTAATATTGTCTCTACATTAGGGTGTGCCAAAAAAAGTCGATATTTTTTTTGCTCTTACCCAAAAATATCTTAGAAGATACCCAAACAAAGCTCCTGTTAAAACCGCAGCTCAAAATTTTAATTTTAAGAGGTTCTCCATAGTTCTCTATGTTTTTCGGTCTGAATAACATGAAAAACCGGGTTTTTTTACCATTTTTTTGCCCTGCAAGCTGTGAAAAAATTATTTTAACAAAAAATAAATGAATGCATTTTATTAAGCACTAAATTTGATACAAAAAGTTCGATTGGGTCAAATTTTTATCTTCAATAGTTGACTTTTTACAGAGCTTTGAATTTTAAATTTTCCGTTATTACATTTTTAAGCTAAACTATTTATTAGTTAACTATTTATTTAGTTAAATGGTAAATTTGTATTACGTCCGAAATCCTAGAAAAAAGTCAAAAAATATTTTGTGTAGGTAAAAATAAAAGTGTTAAACAATATTCAATTCTTTGTAGGAAATCTTCTGTATAGAAAAAATCTTGTGCAGGAAAAATATAATAGTATTAAATTCTATGTAGGAAACATTTTGTGTAGAAAAAGTTCTGTGTAGGAAAAAATATAACAGTATTAAATTCGGTGTAGGAAGCATTTTGTATAGAACATAATTTGTGCAGGAAAAAATATTTTAAGTAGAAAATATTTTGTGCAGGAAAAAAATAAAACTATTAACAAATATTAAATTCTGTGTCGAAAATACTCTGCGTAGACCAAATTTTTTGTAGGAGAAATATAACAGTATTAAATTCTGTGTAAGAAAAATTTTGTGCAGAAAAAGTTTTGTGTAGGAAAATATGATCGCAACACACTTGTGTACAATATATTTTGTGTAGAATAAAATTGTGTAGGAACAGGTTTTTCCCCACAATTTCGTATACTGACCATATTTTTCATACAACAAATATTTTCTAGAAAAAATATATCCTACACAAAATTTTGTCTACACAGAATTTAATATTGCTTTATAATTCTATTTTCTTCCTTCACAAAATATTTCCTGCACAGAATCAATTATTGTGTAATACAGGGTGGCAGTTTTAATCGAAAAAAATGCCCGTTCATTTCTCGGTTTTTCCCCGCTTTGCAAACATTTTTCACGGTCAATGATATTTGAAAAATCGAAAGCTAAATATAAAAATTGTTCCATTCGAAGTAATAAAAATTGAACTGTGAATAAAAGCACTCGAAGTAAAACTCCTGAATTTAAAACTTTGAAAATTGAAGTTTAAAAGTTGTTTATTACACAATTTTGTATTTTAAAAAAATTCTCAATAATTTACACGTATAAAATGAAAGCGATTATACTTTACAATTGAACAATTTTAAATTAAATGCATTTAAACTGCCAAATTCCCTGTTCAATTCCAGTATTTTAATTCTTTTATAAAAATTCTATATTTCAACCAATTGTAAGAATTAGAATTTGTTTTGTAAACTTCCCTATTACAATTCATAATTAAAATTGTTTCGAAAATACCTCGTTTCAACACAGAATAATAATTTTGTTTGAAAAATTCAATTTTTCATTGAGAATAGTTATTCTCCTGGATAAGCTCCAGCTCAGAATTAGTTAAAAATGGAAAATTCCCTGTTCAAATCTCAAAATTTCAACGGAAAATGTTTTCATTTTCAGATCTTTTGATTAAAAATGTTTAAATTTCAAACTCTTTCAATTTATTTTTATTAAATTCAAAATAGTTAATTTTGTTTTAAATCTAAAAAGCTTTTAATTAAAAATTATTAATCATGAATTATTGTTTTAAATTTTGCCCATTTTTCTGCGGAAATAATTTTAAAAAATCGTGTATTAAAAATGGAAATTATTTGGTATAAAATTACCTTTGATGTCTTTTCCGTAACCGGTATCATCAGCTTCTATTGCTTTCTTGACTTCCTTGGTCGGCTCTTTTTCCTTAACCGGAGGTGGTTTGCTTTTTTCTAAAATCCTGATCTTCTCCTTCTCGCGTTGGAGGGTTTTTGGAAAACTGAAGAATGGGATCGCGGTTAGAATCAGAAGCAAACCACACAGTAAAAATCCTCCCCACCACATTCCGACCCATCGATGGTCGCCTGGATCTGCAAATAATGAATTAATTATATAATTTAAAAATTTATCAAAGCAGGCACCGCGCGCTTATAAAAAAAGTGTTCCCTAGTTTATTAAGACGTTAATTAAAAGAGTAAGTCATTCATTTTAAAGAGAAAAATGTAATATTTTAAAACAGGTCATTCAATATTAGGGTTCTGATAACATTCTTTATTTTTTTACAAAATAGTAGAATCTTCAACTAATAAAGATAAATTTTGAACCAAAAATCAAACAGTTCAATTATCAAACAAAAATGAAATACTTCAATTCAACCAAAATGATGACAACTTTGACTAAAAAAAGAATAAATGTTAGACAAAAAATTAAATAGGTAATATTCCTAAAATAAAGTGAGTTTAATATTTAATGAAATATTTAATTTTTAGGTTGATAAACTAATTATAGAATTTTCTTTTAAATAGTTCAATTTTTATTGAAAGAAATTAATTTTACAAATAAACAAAAATTTAACTAAAAATAAAGCAGCTAATAGTTCAACTTTTACTTAAAAACATAATTTTAAATCGAAAAAAGGGTTTGAACAAAAAACTTCAATTTTCAAACAAAAATAATGAATTTTCAAATAGAAAACTGTATTTTCTGCTAAAAAGACGAATTTTCAACAAAATAAAATAAATTTAAACAAAGCAATGTAATTTTTTTAAAAGTATTTGCATTTTTAACCCAAAAAATGAATTTTTAAAGAAAATAATCAATTTTCTGAAAAAGTTCAGTTTTTAAACAGATGGTTGAATTTGCAAACAAAAAGTATCAATTTTTGAGAAAATACAATCATTTCCAACTAAATGTTTTAAGTTCTAATTAGAAAAATCTAAATTTTCTTTTGAAAGAAAATAAATTTTCAACAAAATTGTTAAATTTTCAATACACAAAAACTTATCCAAAAATGGAATAGTAAATTTTTTAGAAAAAGAAATGGAAGTTCCAAGAATAGAATTAAATTTGCAACCAAAGAAATAAATTTTTACTAAAAAAGACAACATTTTTAACAAAAAATGGAATTGTTAAATTTTTTCTCAAAAACATTAGTTTTCCACCAAAAAAAGCGAATTTCTTTCAATAGAATAGTTGAATTTTTAGCCATAGAGATGAAATTTTAACTAAAATAATGAATCTTTAACCAAAAAAATTACTTTCCAACAAAGTAGTGTAGCTTTAATTTAAAAAATATGAATTTTCGACGAAAATACATTATTTTTAAGAGCCTCGGTGGCTCAGTGGTTAGACGCTCGGACTTCACCCTCAGAGGTCCGGGGTTCGATCCCTGAGCCGGTACCTCTGGAAATTTTTCTATGTACCTTTACCGAGGTTCTGGT
>JAAAKG020155276.1:3621-22118 GCA_010014905.2 Druon quercuslanigerum | reverse complement strand
GTTAGAAAGGAAATGAAAGTCAAAAGCTTTTCAAAGATTTGTAAAGATTTCATAATAATAAAAAAATCTAAGATTCCACGGAAAATGTTTAATGATTTTTATCTAAAAAAATTAATTTAAAGAGAATATTTTAATAGATTTTAAAACATTTCGAAAGATTTCCAAAATTGTCGATAAAAATCTGGAAGATTTTAAAGCGATTTCTTAAAATTTGTAGGATTAGAACAAAAAATTAGAATGATTTTAACAGATACTTGTAAATATAAAAAAAAATATTTTTATATTTATTATGAAAATAAGACAGCTTCAAAATGTTAAAAATTGAAATATTTTAAAATTAGAATTTTGAAAATTAGATTATTTAAAGTTCAAAGGAATTGAAATGGTATCAATTCTAATAAAAAGGATTTAAAATTGAATAATTCCAGACTAATTTTTTTTTTATATTTGACAGTTTCGTTAGAAAGGAAATGAAAGTCAAAAGCTTTTCAAAGATTTGTAAAGATTTCATAATAATAAAAAAATCTAAGATTCCACGGAAAATGTTTAATGATTTTTATCTAAAAAAATTAATTTAAAGAGAATATTTTAATAGATTTTAAAACATTTCGAAAGATTTCCAAAATTGTCGATAAAAATCTGAAAGATTTTAAAGCACTTTCTTTAAATCTGTAGGATTAGAACCAAAAATTGGAATGATTTTAACAGATACTTGTAAATATAAAAAAAAATTGTAATGAAAGAATTTTATTTTAAATGGAAAAGTTTCAAATTTGAATGATTTTATATTTATATTATGAAAATAAGACAGCTTCAAAATGTTAAAAATTGAAATATTTTCAGATTAGAATTTTGAAACTTAGATTATTTAAAGTTCAAAGGAATTGAAATTGTATCATTTCTAATAAAAAGGGTTTAAAATTGAATAATTTTAGATAAAAATGTTGAAAATTACACAATTTCATTAGAAAAGTGTTCAAATTGTATAACTTCTAATAGAAAGTACTAAAAATTAAGCAATATTATTTTGAATAGAAGATTATCGAAATTTTTCAGAATTCAGATTAAAATTTCGTAAATAGGACAAATTCGAAACTATAAAAATTTAAATATATTTAAAATTCAAAGGAATTGGAGTTGTATTATTTCTAATTTAAAGCGTTCAAAAGTAAGTAATTAAAAAAATTTTAACTTTTCAATTTAAATAATGTTCAATTCCAAACGATTATAATTTGACAATTTAAAATTTTGAACAATATTGAATGTTTTCAAGTTCAAGTTGATGAAATTCTAGACTTTTTAATGTTTATTATTTTTAAAAAGTTATAATTGATTCAACAAATTAAAAAAAATCACTGTCTTCTTTACCGATCAAAACGGAAAAATGTTCAAGTATTAAACTTTAAAATTAAACGAATCCTAACTTGATTTAGAACTGAAAATAATTTAAGTCGCAAAAAATTGTGATATTAAAACGCCTTGAAAAGTTAAATTATTAATTTAACCTTTCAAAATTAAACAATTTCTCTATTACTTGCAAAAAAAGGTAAAAATAAAAATTTAGAATAACTTTTCACTTTTTAGTTTTCATCACTTTGCTTCGAATATACATATATATAATATATATGTATGTGTATAAATTTCAAACTTTTTAATTCGTACTTGTTTTCTTTTAAGTTGAGTTTCAAATGTTCAATATTTTGGAACATTTTCAAATAAAAAATAATTTAAGTTTTAATGCCTGATTCTTAAATCTTCTTGTTTTAAAGGCTTGATTTTGAGAAATAATTGTTTTAAATTTCATTTTTTGGAATTTATTCTGGAGGTATTAATTCAAAAAATTTTATTTACAAATTCCTTAAAGTGATAATTATGTAAATCAATGTAGAATATTTAAATCTTAAATTAATTTAATTAAAACTGACTACAATTGAAACCTTTTTTTTAATATGAAATTTTTCAATTTCGCAAAATGTAATAGGTTAATTAACCTGAAATTTTTTATATTTTTATTTTAAACCTCAAAATTGTGAAATGGGAAACCTGCAAAGATTATGAAATTTTTTTAACCAACATTTATATTTCAAATTTTAATTTGAACCCTAAAAATTTGGCAAAATTCTCCAATTCAAAATAAACTTGTTCAGTTTTAAATGCGCTTTCAATTAGAAATTTACAATTTCAACTCCATTGTAATGAAATTTTGCAATTATCAAAATTTGAGTCAACAATATTATTTAATTTTTAGAAATTAGACAATTTCAATTCCTTTTAATTTTATGTGATCCAATTTTTAAAATTCTCATATGAAAATTTTTCAATTTTTAATATGAATTTTAATATGAAATTTTTCAATTTCGAACGACGAAACAGTGAAATTGTTCTGACATTTTTAATATTTATATTTCAAACCACAAAATTAATTCCTTTTAATTTTATGTGGTCCAATTTTTAAAATTGTCATAAAAATATTTCAATTTTTAATATGAATTTTAACATGAAATTTTTCAATTTCGAACGATGAAATAGTGAAATTGTCCTGACATTTTTAATATTTATATTTCAAACCACAAAATTATTTTCTTTTAATTTTATGTGATCCAGTTTTTAAAATTCTCATATAAAAGTATTTAAATTTTTTTCTTCGAAATTCAAATGATTCAATTAAAAAAATTACAATTTTGCAAAAATTTCGATTAAAATTGAAACCTTTTTTTAATAACAAATTTATCAATTTCAAAAGAATAAATAGTAAAATTTTCCTGACATTTCAATATTTATATTTAAAACCACAAAATTGTGAAATTTGAAATTGGAAATCTGCAAAAATTAAGAAATTTCAAAACAATATTTACATTCCAAATTTTAATCTGAAATCTGAAAAATGTGGAAATTCTTCAATTCAAAATAAAATGTATCATTTTTCAATGCTTTCATTTAGAAATTGTACAATTCCAAATCCTATTTAATGAAATTGTCCAATTTTCAAAAATTTATTCTAATATTACTCCATTTTTAACGATTTTATTTAGAAATTAGACAATTTTAATTCCTTTGAATTTTATATGAGCATATATTTTATTTTTATTTATCATTATTTATTATATTTATTTCAATTTTTAACGTTTTAAAATTATCTTATTTTTGGAATTTTCGTTGAAATTATTTAACTTCAAATGATTTCAATTCAAAATAATGCAATTTCAATTCCTTTTAAATTTAAATTATCCAATTTGTATAAAATTCTCATATGAAGATATTTTAATGCTTAAGTGAATTTTTACTAAAATTGAAACCTTTTTAATCATTCGAAATTTTTCAATTTCGAACGAGGAAATATTGAAATTGTCCTGACATTTTTAATATTTATATTTCAAACCACAAAACTGTGAAATTTGAAATTGGAAACCTCCAAAAATTAAGAAATTTCAAAAAATATTTAGATTCCAAATTTTAATCGGAAATCTTCAGATTTCAAAATTTTTGTCTAAAATTATGCAATTTTAAACGATTTTATTTAGAAATTAGACAATTTTAATTTTTTTGAAATTAAAATGTTCCAATTTTTAAAATTCCCATAGGAAAATATTTCAATTCTTAAGTAAATTTTTTACTAAAATTGAAAACTTTTTTTAATATGAAATTTTTCAATTTCGAACGATGAAATATTAAAATTGTCCTGACATTTTTAATATTTATATTTCAAACCACAAAATTGTGAAATTGGAAATCTGCAAAAATTAAGAAATTTCAAAACAATATTTATTTTCCAAATTTTAATCTGAAATCTGAGGAAATTCTTCGGTTAAAAATAAAACGGTTCATTTTTAAATACTTTCAATTATAAATTGTACAATGTCAACTCCTGTCTAAAGACAACTGTCCAATTTTCAAAAAATAATTCTGAAATTACTCAATTTTGGACGATTTTATTTAGAAATTAAACAATTTCAATTCCTTTGAATTTTATATGATCCAATTTTCAAAATTCTCATATAAAAGTATTTTAATTTTTTAACCTTTTGAAATTGTCTTATTTTTGACATTTTCGTTTGAAATTATTCAACTTCAAATTTTGTCAATTCAAAATAATGCAATTTCAATTCCTTTTAAATTTAAATTATCCAATTTGTATAAAATTCTCATATGAAAATATTTCAATGCTTAAGTGAATTTTGACTAAAATTGAAACCTTCATTTTCATATGAAAATTTTCAATTTCGAACGATGAAATATTGAAATTGTCCTGACATTTTTAATATTTATATTTCATATCACAAAATTGTGAAATTTTAAATTGGAAACGTCCAAAAACTAATAAATTTCAAAACAATATTTATATTCCAAATTTTAATCTGAAATTTAAAAATGTGGAATTTCTTCGATTCAAAATAAAGTGTATCATTTTAAAATGCTTACAATTTCTTACTGAAATTGTCCAATTTTTTAAAATTTATTCTAATATTACTCATTTTTCAACATTTTTATTTAGAACTTAGACAATTTCAATTCCTTTGAATTTTATATTATCATATATTTTTTATTTATTATTATTTATTATATTTATTTAAATTTTTAACGGTTTAAAATTGTCTTATTTTTGGAATTTTCGTTTGAAATTATTCAACTTCAAATGCTTTCAATTCAAAATAATACAATTTCAATTCCTTTTAAATTCAAATTATCTAATTTTAAAACAATTCTCAAATTAAAATATTTCAATTTTTACATACATTTTTACTAAAATTGAAACCTTTTTTAATATGAAATTGATCAATTTCGAAAGAATAAATAGTGAAGTTTTCCTGATGTTTTTAATATTCATATTTCAAACCACAAAATTGTGAAATTTGAAATTGGAGAACTGCAAAAATTAAGAAATTTCAAACCCATATTTATATTGCAAAATTTAATCTGAAATCTGAAAAATGTCGAAATTCTTAAAATAAAAATAAAATGGTTCAGTTTTAAATTATTTTAATTTTTATGTAATTCAAAATTTAAGCGTCAAAAACTAAACAGTTCCAAACATCGTTAAAAAATTGAAGGATTCTTAACTTAGGATCTTAAAACTAATTCGTTCAAACTAATTAATTATTTTTAATTAGCAATTTCAAGTTGGAAGAAAATTTAATATAAAATAATTAATTATTAGCCTAATTTATTTATGCTTTTTATCTTTTGCAGACATGAATCCGAGAGAGTTCCGGAGACGAGCTTGATAGAAATTTCGAAGAATCTTAAATTCGCCGTGAGCGTTCGAATTTCGGATTTGGATCCAAAAAGCGTTCACTCAATCGAAAAGCATCGTCGTCGCGATCTGGAAACTCTGAACGCCGTAATTCACATAATTGAGGACGAAATAAATCACAGAAATCAAAATCGAGTTGAGAATTCGTCATTGTGATAAAAAAACTGCTTCTTTAATACGCAATCAGATCAAGAAAATTAACGGGTGCAAAGTTATACTAATTCTAGTCCTCTTGATTTTAAGGTAGTTGCCCAGCCAAAAGTCAGATATCTGAAAAAAATATTTTTTCTATGTTTTTAAGTATCAAAATATTATAACTGATGTCATTTAAAATAAAAAACATTATTTTTTAAGAAAAGTATTGAAATTCACGGGAAAAAAATGTTAATTTTAGCCATGATTTTACAATTGAATTTTTTCGGATCGACGCTTCTTAACAAATTTTGAAAAATGATTGTATTTTAATAAATTACGGGTAATTTTTTCCGGGAAAACATTTTATACAAATCTACTGTTTCCAATTGTTCAGGTAAATTTTTCCATGGCCGAAATCTTTAGAAGAATTTTTTTATTTAAGAAAATATTTTAAGATTGTTTACTTATTTTGTAAATTGGAAACAGCAGAGTTGTAGAGAATGTTTTACCGGAAAATAAACCTTTATTTATTAAAATGCAATCATTTTTCAAAAATTGATAGTAAATGGTTAAAATTAATGTTTTTTTGCAAATTTTAACATTTTTCTTTTAAAATAATGTTTTTTATTTTAAATGACATCAGTTATAATATTTTGATTCTTAAAATCATAGACAAAATATTTTTTTCATATATCTGACTTTTGGCACCTTTGTCTATTTAGAAATAAAATAAGTGTTAAATAATTAGAATTGAATTATCGGCTCAAAGGAGCAGAGATTTTGTCTCACTAGAATCTATATTTATTGTTCGTACTGTTAGATTTTTTTTTATTCGGGAATTCTTCCGTCAAACCTTACAATTTTAAATTATTTAATTTTGAACGCTTTTAAAAAGAAGTTAGATAATTTTAATTACTTTTAATTTTAAAGGATCCAATTTTTTAAATACTAATCTGAAAGCATTTCCATTTTTAATTTTGTGAAATCGTGTTATTTTCAAAAATTAAAAAAAAATCATTCAATTTCGACATTCTACAATTAAAAATAAAATTGTTTAATTTTAAATGCTTTAATTAGTAATTATACGATTTCTACTCCTTTATAAAAAGAAATTGTCGAATTTTCAACATTTTAGTCTTAAATTAGGAATGTTTTTAATTATAAATAATAAAATTTCCATTCTTTGAAACTCAAGTGATCCAATTTTCAAAATTTTAATATGAAAATAGTTCAATTTTTATCGTTTTGAAATTGGCTTATTTTCAAAATATTAATTTTAAATCTGAAAAATTTAGAAAGTATTCCATTCAAAATCAAATCGTATAATTTTAAATTCTTTCAATTAGAAATTTACAATTTCGAATCTTTTCTAATGGAATTGTCGAATTTAAAATATTAGTCTCAAATTTGGAATATTTTTAATTATAAATAATAAAATTTCCATTCTTTGAAACTCAAGTGATCCAATTTTCAAAATTTTAATCTGAAACTTTTTGAAAATATTAATAAATAATATTAATATTAATAATATATAATAATATAAATAATATAAGATTCTTTGAAAATAGTTCAATTTTTATCGTTTAATTGTTTAATTTTCAATTCTTTCAATTAGAAATTTACAATTTCAACTCCTTACTAATGCAATTGTCGAATTTTCGAAATTTTAGAGAGAAATTTGGAAATCTTGAATGTTCTTAATTCGAAATAATACAATTTCTATTCCTTTGCAATTTAAATGATCTAAATTTCAAAATCTTAATCTAAAAATAGTTCAATTTTTATCGTTTTGAAATAGTCTTATTTTCGAAATTTTAGTCTGAAATTATTCAATTTTGAACGCTGTTAAATTCGAAATATTACAATTTTAATTCCTTTGAAATAGATCCAATTAAAAAATTCTAATCTAAGTATATTTCAATTTTTATTGTTTTAAAATTATTCATTTTTAAAATATTAAGCTGAAATCTGAAGTATGAAAATTTTTGAAATTTTTCAATTCAAATTAAAATTGCTTAATTCGAAATCCTTTAATTAGTAATTATAAGATTTCAAATTCTTTATAATGAAATTGTCGAATTTTCAAAATTTTAGTCTCAAATTTGGAATGTTTTTAATTATAAATAATAAAATTTCAATTCTTTGAAACTCAAGTGATCCAATTTTCAAAATCGTTATCTGAAAATATTTCAATTTTTATCGTTTTTAAATTGTCTTATTTTCAAAATATTAATCTGAAATCTGAAAATTTTTGAAATTTTAGTCAGAAATTTTAGAATTTTAAATGTTTTTAATTGAAATGATCTTATTTTCTAAATTTTAGTCTGAAATTATTCAAATTCGAAGACTGTTAATTTCCGAATAATAAAATTTTAATTCCTTTGAAATTGATCAAATTAAAAAAATTCTAATCTTAGTATACTTCAATTTTTATTGTTTTAAAATTATTTATTTTCCAAATAATAAGCTGAAATCTGAAATATGAAAATTTTTGAAATTCTTGCATTCAAATTAAAATTGTTTAATTTTGAATGACTAATGATTTTAAATAGTTTTTCAAGTAGTTTCACTTTTCAATATTTTAGTCTAATATTTTTCAATTTTAAATGTTTTTAATTATAAATAAAACAAATTTTATTGTTTGAATTTTAAATAATCCAATTTTCAAAATTATAATCTGAAAGTAGTTTAATTTTTATCGTTTTAAAATGATCTTATTTGCAAATTATTAATCTGAAATCTGAAAATTTTCGAAATTCTTCAACTTAAAATAAAATCGTTCAATTTTCTACAATATCAACGCCTTTCTAATGAAATTGTTCAATTTTCAAAATTTCAGTCTAAAATTATTCAATTTTAAATGCTTTTAATTAGAAGTTAGACTCTTTCAATTCCTTTGAATTTTATTTGATCCAATTTTCATATTTATCATATGAAAATATTTCCATTTTTACTGTTTCAAAATGATTTATTTTCAAAAATTTAAGAAAAAATCATTCAATTTCGACATTCTACAATTAAAAATAAAATTATTTAATTTTAAATGCTTAAATTAGTAATTTGGAAATTTTGAATATTTTTAATTAGAAATAATACAATTTTCATTCCTTTGAAATTTAAATTATCCATATTTTCAAAACCTTAATCTGAAAAAAGTTCAATTTTTATCGTTTTGAAATGATCTTATTTTCAAAATTTTAGTCTGAAATTATTCAATTTTGAACGCTGTTAAATTCGAAATATTACAATTTTAATTCCTTTGAAATAGATCCAATTAAAAAATTCTAATCTAAGTATATTTCAATTTTTATTGTTTTAAAATTATTCATTTTTAAAATATTAAGCTGAAATCTGAAGTATGAAAATTTTTGAAATTTTTCAATTCAAATTAAAATTGCTTAATTCGAAATCCTTTAATTAGTAATTATAAGATTTCAAATTCTTTATAATGAAATTGTCGAATTTTCATAATTTTAGTCTCAAATTTTGAATGTTTTTAATTATAAATAATAAAATTTCAATTCTTTGAAACTCAAGTGATCCAATTTTCAAAATCTTTATCTGAAAATATTTCAATTTTTATCGTTTTAAAAAGGTCTTATTATCGAAATATTAATCTGAAATCCGAAAAATTTAAAAATTGTTCCACTCAAAATAAAATCTTATAATTGTAATTCGATTAGAAATTTACAATTTCAACTCCTTGATAATAAAATTGTAGAATTTTCGAAATTTTAGTCAGAAATTTTGCAATTTTGAATGTTTTTAATTAGACATAATACAATTTCCATTCCTTTGACATTTAAATGATGTAATTTTCAAAATCTTTATCCGAAAATATTTCAATTTTTATCGTTTTAAAAAGGTCTTATTATCGAAATTTTAGTATAAAATTATTCAATTTTGAACGCTCTTAAATTCGAAATAATAGAATTTTAATTCCTTTGAAATTTATCCAATTAAAAAATTCTAATCTTAGTATACTTCAATTTTTATTGTTTTAAAATTATTTATTTTCAAAATATTAAGCCTAAATCTGAAATATGAAAAGTTTTGAAATTCTTTCATTCAAATTAAAATTGCTTAATTTTGAATGGTGAATGATTTCAATTAGAAATTATACAATTTCAACTTTTTACTAATTAAATTGTCAAATTTTCAACATTTTAGTCTAATTTTTTTCAATTTTGAATGTTTTTAATTATAAATAAAACAGTTTTCATTCCATTAAATTTTTAATTAATCCAATTTTCAAAATTATAATCTGAAAATAGTTTAATTTTTATCGTTTTTAAATGATCTTATTTTTAAATTATTAATCTGAAATCTAAAAATTCTTCAATTTAAAATAAAATTTTTCAATTTTCTACAATTTCAACGCCTTGCTAATGAAATTGTTCAATTTTCAAAAGTTCAGTCTGAAATTATTCAATTGTAAACGCGTTTAATTTAAAGTTAGACTCTTTAAATTCCTTTGAATTTTGTTTAATCCAATTTTCATAATTATCATATGAAACTATTTTAATTTTTACTGTTGTAAAAATTATTTATTTTCAAAATATTAATTTGAAATCTGAAATATTTCGAAATTCTCCAATTCAAAATAAAATTGTTTAATTTTGAATGATGAATGGTTTCAATTAGAAATTATATGATTTCAACTTTTTACTAATGAAATTTTTTTCAATTTTGAATGTTTTTAATTAGAAATAATACCATTTACAATGCTCTGAATTTTAAATGATCCAATTTTAGAAATTCTTATCTAAAAATAGTTTAATTTGTATCGCTTTATAATTATCTTATTTTTAAAATATTAATCTGGACAAGGATTTTTTTTAAATTTCAAATAATTCAATTTTCAAAATGAGAAGCTCAAAATTTTTAAATTTCTAACATTTTGATATTTTCTTATTTTTGAAATTTCAATCTGAAATTATTCAAATTCGCAATTCTTTAATTCAGAATAACATAGTTCAATTTTGAATGCTTTCAAGTAGAAATAATGCATTTACATTTTTTTTCATTTTTAAGGAAATCAAGTTTCAAAATTTTAATCTGAAAATATTAAAATATTTAACGTTGTGAAATTGTTTTATTTTCCACATTATAATCTAAAATCTGAAATTTGGTTAAAAGTTTAACTATTTTTTTGGAAATTGATCTTTTTTAATTAAAAATTAAAGTACTTTTGTAAAAGTTAAACTATTTTGTTAAAAACAAATAATTTTTGGTTATAGTTTAACGGAAAATTTGTCTTTGGCTTGAAAGTTTAACCATTTGAATAAATTTATTCTATATCTTGACTGAAAAATATTTATTTGTTTAAAATGCGTCAGTCGGGGTCGAAAATTCCATTTATTTTTGTTGAAAATTAGTTTTTTGTGCTAAAAATTAAATTTTTTCATTTGTGTTTCAAAGCTTACCTTTTTTATTTTTAAATTCAACTTTTTTGCTTCAAAATTTATATTTTTAGTAAAAAATTAATCTTTTTAGTTGAAAATTAAACTATTTTGTGGAAAGTTGAATCATTTTGTTGAAAATTTAACTATTTTCTTCAAAATTGTTTTTTTTTTCTTTATGTTTGAAAATTTTTACTATTGGGTTGAAAATGCATCTTTCTATGTGACAAACTCAAGTATTGGGTTAAAAATTCAATTATTTTCATGATTTTTTTATTTTGAAAATTTAATTATTTTCTTGTAGATTCAAATATTTTTGTAAAAAGTTATCTTTTTGCTCGACAACATTTTGAACGAAGAGGTGAAATTTTTAATAAAGAAGATTAATTTTCTATCAGAAAAGAACGAATCTTATAAACAAAATACATGAATTTTCTACCAAATAGTTGAGTTGTCAACTTAAAAAAGATAAAGTTAACCCAGAAGTTGAATAGTTGAATGCAAAAAAATTCACTTTCAACAAAATAGTTCAATTTTAAACATAAAAAATGACTTTCTAACAAAATTATTCAACAGTAAATCAATTAATTGAATGTAAAAATATGATTTTTTAACAAAAAATTTATTAGTTGATATTGGAACCAAAAAGGATTTTAATTTCAAACCAAAAATAAGTATATTAAAAAAAAGCATTTTCAACCAAATAATTGAATGATAAAACAAAAAATGAATTCTCAATAAAAAATGGAACAACTAAACTAAAAAAGATCGATTTTCAATCAGAAATGGAATAATGAAATTGTCACTTAAAAAAATTAATTGTCAACTAGTAAAAAAAAAGGTATTTTCAAGAAAATTCGGGAAAATTTAAAGTATTTTGTTGAAAATTTGTCTGTTTGCACAGAAAATTCGTCCGTTTGGATTTAACATTTTTCACTGTCTTTTAAAATATTAAATTATTTGATTGAAAACTTAACGGTTTTTGCTTGAAGTTTAATCCTTTTTGTTTGAAAATCTGGTTTAAAATTGAACTATTTTGTTGAAAATTCAACTATTCTCTCAAAAAGTTATCTTTTTTGATTAAAATAAATAAATTTGAAATTAGTGCATTTTAATCTCATATTTTATCAAGGAAAATGAAAAATTGATCAGGGAAAAGTCAGGCAGTTATAAAAATAATTTTTCGCCCACCCTTTCTACTTAGTGGTATTTTAATATTAAACAAAAATTTTTTTAAATTAAAAAGAATTAAAATAGAAATCTAGAATCCCGAATTTGCAAATAAAAGAAGTAACAGTATAAACAATCAAACATAAATTTCATGGCGACAAAATCTTTTTTAAGTCGATGTTACAAAAAAAAAAAAAAATAGCAAAGTAAGTTTTATTTCGGGAGTGGTTTTTACATTCTAGTCTAAGTTTTAAAAATTATTTTATGAATTTTTGGGATCAAGGTTTTAATTTTTAATCAACTTCCCGTGAGGAGCAAGTATTTTAGAAAATTATTATATTTTTACAATTTAATTGTGTGAGATTTAATGTGAATTGATCTAAATACGAAAAGTAAATTTTTTTCGATGTTTATGTGCTTCGTTGTATTTATATATTTTTCATTGAGGAAGGCCAATTATTGAGCAAATTTTAAAATAAATTTGTACCTGAATGAATGGAGTGAGAGAAATTTGAGTGTGATTTTGCCTCATTTATCATCGAATGTAAATCAATTTTTATTTTTTTAACATAGAATATTTATAATAACTCATTTAGTTAAGTTTAAATTGTTATTAACATTAGAATTTTACGTTTTTGTTAAATCTTCTAGGGAACATTTGTGGATTATTTATTTGTTATCGTGATTTCTGAAAAGAAGAAATAGAAATATGTGGATCTTGCTATTGCAAAGGTTTTGAATTTCTGAAATTGTAAAAAGAGAAGAGCTTAATTTATACAAATAAAAATTAATTAGATAAAGTATTTTCCGTATTTAGAATTATTTTATGGGTTATTTTCAACAAAAGCGTTGAATTTTTAACTCGAAAATATGAATATATAACAAAAAAAGTTAATTTTAAAATAAAAGAGTTGAATTTTCTACAAAAACATCAATTTTCTACTAGAAACAGTAAATATTAATAGATACCATTTTTAAAAATTTGTATTTAGCAATTATTTTGTTTTATCCAATTACCGTTTGTCATAATTTTGATTTTTACAAACTAATATTATACATCATTTTTATTTTTTTGAGTAACCATTTGCTATATTTATATATATTTGTATCCGATCCATTTTTTATTTTACCTAAAAACCAGTTGCTCTAATTTTTATTATTCCGAATAATCCTTTGTATATTGATTTATATTTATATATTTTATAATGTTGATTTTAAAAATGTACTTGTCATAATTTTTAGTTAAAGTAGAAGAAAAAAGATTTAAAAGGTTACTAATGAATGAACTGGAAGGAAAATGTTCAACCAAATATTTGAATTTTCAACCCAAAGAAAGCGAATTTTCAAATAAAAAGATTACTTTCCTGCTAAAAAAAGAATAATTTTTAAAAAAAGACTTGAATTTTCATTTTTATTAATACGATACAAAAAAATACGATTTATTTAACACAATAATTGAATTTTCAACCAAAAAAGAAAAAATGTCTACCAAATTATTGAATTGTCAACTAAAAAGTCAAAAGACGTATTTCCAAACAACAAAGGAGTACTTTTTATCAAAATTGTTAAATTTTCATAAAAATGCATGAATTTTCAACCAAGAAGAATTATTTTCTACTAAAAAGGTGACATTTCAACAAATTACTTAAATTTTCAACCAAATTTTTAAACCGAAAATTTAAGTTAAATTTGAACTAAAAGATAACGAATTTTCAATCAACATGATTAATTTTCTAACTAAAAATAGCATTTTTTCAAAATACTATTTGAATTTTTAGCCAAGAAAGAAAAAAGTCAAATTATTGAATTTTCAACCCAAAAAGACTTTTAAATAAAATTGTTCAATTTTAACAAAATATAGGAATTTTTAACCAAGAAGTGTAATTTTCTTTAAAAAGGAAAATTAAAAAAAAATTGAATTTTCTTCCAAAATAGTTGAATTTTTAATAATAAAATAATATCAAATGCAACAGAAATTGGAATGATTAAATTTTAAATTAAAAAAAGTAATTTTCATCGCAAAAAATAATTTTTAACACGCAAGAATAATTTTTGTTGTTCCCAATTTCTATCTAAGCATAATTTCTATGTTTTTCAAATAATAATTAATTATATTGATTTTTCTGAATTTCTATTTAGCACAATTTTCAACTAAGAAGATTAATTTTCTGCCAAAAAGACGAACTTTGAACCAAATAATTGAAATTTTTACTAAAAATGGAAGTTAATTTAAAAAAAGAAGAATTTTTAACCAAATAGTTCAATTTTTTAAAAAATGGAAGTTAAATTTCAAAAAAATTCTACCAAGAAAAAAATCCATTAAATTATTAAATATTTAACTCAAAAAGAACCGAATTTTCGATCAACAAAATTAATTTTCTATCAGAAAAGACGATGTTAAAATAGTTTAATTTTGAACTATGAAAGAAACAAAATGTAACTAAATTATTAAATTATCTACAAAATAAAAACTGTATTTCAACAAAATAAATTAATTTTCATCCAAGTAGTTAGATTTTTAACCAAAAATGGAAGTAAAATTTCAACAAAAACAAAAAAACAACGAATTTTAATAAAAATAAATTAATATTAAACAATAAAGAATTTCCAATTAAACAGTTAAATTTTCATTAAAAAGGGATTAAATTTTAATACAATAGTTCTATTTCAACAAAATACAGG
Organism: Druon quercuslanigerum; assembly: GCA_010014905.2. Classification (NCBI taxonomy): domain Eukaryota; kingdom Metazoa; phylum Arthropoda; class Insecta; order Hymenoptera; family Cynipidae; genus Druon; species Druon quercuslanigerum. The sequence goes on along the minus strand of JAAAKG020155276.1, from coordinate 7,478 downwards.
AATTTTCATTTGAAAAAATTATTTTTCTACAAAAAGACGATTTTTGAAAAACATTTTACTTTTATACTATAAAAAAATGCGATATTTCAATAAAATACACCAATTTTGAAACAAATAGTAAAATTAAAAAGAAGATAATTAAAATTAAAAAAGCATCGAAGTTAAATTTTTATTAAAAGAAATTGATGTTGAGCAAAAAAGAATGTCCAGTAAAACAGTTTAATTTTGAACAAAAAATTATTGATTTTTAATCGAATTTCTGAATATTTCAACAAAATACATGAATTTTTAACCATGAAGAGTAATTGCTTACGAAAAAAAAGAATTTTAACAAAGTAATTGAATTTTCTACAAAAAATATAAATTAAATTTGAACAACAAAAAAACAAATTTTAAATCAACAAGATTAATTTTCTACCAAAAAATATCATTTTTAAAGACACGAGTTGAATTTTCTTTAAAAAAAAATATTTTCATTAAATACATAAATTTTTAAACAAATTGTTAAATTTTTAACCAAAAATGGAAATTTAATTTACAACCAAAAATGGAAATTAAATTTTCAACCGAAAATGGAAGTTAAATTTTCATTAGAAGAAATTATTTCTCAACAACAAGAAATTTTGAATAAAACAGTTTAATTTTTGAATAAAAAAGTAGTATTTTTTAATAAAATAGTTCACTTTTAAAAAATTACATGATTTTTTAACCAAGAAGAGTGATTTTCTACAAAAAACAAATTTTTTTAAACACATAAATTTCTAAATAAATAGTTGAATTTGGAACCAAATTGGAATTAAAATTTTTATTAAACGAAATTGATTTTCATTAAAAAAGAACTTTTAATAAAATAGTTTAATTTTCAATAAAAAATATTATTTTTTAATAAATAAGGTCAATTTAAAGACAATACTTGATTTTTTAACCAAGAAGAGTAATTTTCTACGAAAATTACGAATTTTCAACCAAATAATTGAATTTTTTACTAAATCCAGAATTAAATTTCCACAAAAAAAAAAGAATTTTCAGTCAATTAAATTAATTTTCTACCAAAATAATTGATTTTTTTTTAACATAATGGTACGAATTTTTACCCAGGAAGAAAAAGTTAAATTATGAAATTTTTAACAAATTAATTGAATTTTATACAAAAAAAGAAGATTTTTCAATTGTATTTAAGAAATTTAAATAAGATTAAAATAAAAATAAAAATCCTATTTAAAAGAATTTAAACGTTAAAATTTCATTAGCATGAATTAATTTTCAAAAAAAAATTCAACAATAGATAAATTTGCAATGAAAAGGTTTTAATTTACGACCCGAAAAAGATTAATGTTTAACCAAATTATTCAATTTCAACAAAATGCATTAATTTTGATCAAGAAGAGTAATTTTCGAAAAAAAAAATTATAAACTTCCAACCAAATAATTAAATTATCTGCCAAGAAAGGTGAATTTTTAATAAAAAAAAACAAAATATATTGCATATAAAATGCATAATATTGATTTTTCCGAATTTCTATTTGTCACAAATTTAAATTAAAGTAGAAAAAAAAGATGTTGAGGGTTTCCAGCGAATTTCATTGAAGGAATTTTCAGCACATATCGACCGACCATCCCCGTTCCCACTGGAAGGGAGTGTCAAGATCTGAATCGCTCTTTATGAATGGCACGATCCCTTGGTGGGGGAGGGACGACAATTCATATTATATTCTCCTGACCTAACCTCTTCATTGGTCCTGTCCTAATCTCTCGTCCAATCACAACCCTCCCTCGCCAGTCGACGTCCTGATCGCGACCCAGAGACTCTGCTGATCTGATCCACTGATGGTGAAGAACTGAATGTGAATGACTGATTGCCGTGATTGTGAAAACCGAAAAAATTGTTATGACATTCCGTCAATGAATTACCGGTAAAAAACGGATCTCGATGGGGACGCAAAAGCCGGGAGAGTGGGCGAACTCGCTCATTGCGCGATTCGAGGACCAGGTAAACACTCTTACTTAACTTTACTTTTATTATTTTCTACGAAAACACTGTCCACTTCATTACCTTCAAAACCCTTTCTTTCTTCTCTCCGCCGCTAATTTTCTCCTGATTTTTATTCCGAGAATTTACACTCTGTAGATTCTTAATTATCCTTATTTTCGTGAAGGATATGATTTGTGGTTTTGAGGTTAGGAACATCGTAAGTGTCAAAAGTCTTTTGCTCCAAAATTAATTTTTCTTCTTCCCCATTTCCCATTTTCTTCACCTCACTTTCAAGAGTAATCTAAACACCAAAAAAGCTTCCTCTCGTTGAATTTAGATTTGAGTAATAAAAAAAAAAAAAAACTCATCCCGGGAGAAAAAATAGACCCGCCCTTTGGATCTTTTGGAAATCGTTATGTCAAAAATGCACGTGTTCTACTTAAAGTTCCTTCTTCTGTTTTGATTTTGGGGCATTTTCTCTCCCCACACCTTCTAAATTCACACACGACAGATTACAGTAGTTCCATTTTTTAAATTTTAATGATTGATATTTAAATTTGTTAAGTTCTTCATTTCGATACTCAATCTGTTATTTTTAATAATATTTCTGGAGAGTAGTAACGCTAATCAGGGGAATTCGTTATCTCTTATTGGCAGAGTGTGTTTTTGAAAGCCGATTCATTCATAGAAATTCTTTGGAGATTTTCCCCGTTTCCCCCTCCAGGCCGCTCGTGTCCTCGTATGCAGTTTGACCTTGCGGATAGTGATGGTGTAATTGTATAGTCTTGTTCGTTCTCGTCTTTCCCACCCCCCTCCCCTCGGACTTCCGTGTTCAGTCCAATCGCGGCTGATGTTTCGAATCCTGCTTCCCCACTCCTCAGGCTTTACGAATGCATGAATGAAAATGTTTACACGTTCGCATTCACATCAATCAACACATGGATCAACCTTTGATAGGCTACACAATAGATGGAGTTTTAACTGTAAATAGTTCCATTTTCAACCAAAAATCAAATAGGTACATTTTCAGTTGGAACAATTAATTTGCAATAACAACAAAAATTAAGTTTTAACAAAAAAGTTAAAATTTTTAAATAATTAGATGAGCTTTTAACCACAAAAATTAATTATTTACCCCAAAAAAAGAGTTTTCAATAAAAAAATCGAAATAGTTACATTTTCAGGTATGAAAATTGCTTTTCAAGAGAAACATTACTTTTAAACAATAAATTAAAATTTTTAAAGAAATAGATGAGTAACCACAAAAATTAATTTTTTTTTATAAAAAAAGATCAATTTTTAACCAAGAAGTAGAACTTTCAACAAAAACGAATTATTAACCTATAATGGAAAAGTTAAACTTTCAATCAAAAAAATACATTTTCAAGCAACAAGAAAAATGAATTTTCAACCAAAAAAACCTATAATTTTCTAGTAAATAGATGAGTCTTTGACCAGAAAAATTCATTCTTTACTCAAAAAAAGAATTTTCAAACAAATAGTTGAATTTTTAACAACAAACCCAAATTTTCAATAAAAAAGCGAAATAGTTAAATTTTTAGGTAGGAAAATTACTTTTCATGAGAAATATTAATTTTAAACAAGAAATTTTAATTTTTAGAGAAATAGATGAGTAACCACAAAAATTAAATTTTTCCAAAAAAAGATCAATTTTTAACCAAGTATTAGAACTTTCAACAATAGTAAAAACGAATTATCAACTAATAATGGAAAAGTAAAACTTTCAATCAGAAAAATTCATTTTCAAACAAAGAAAAAAATGACTTTTTAACAAAAAAAAAGTTAAATTTTCTAGTAAATAGATGAGTCTTTGATCAGAAAAATGAATTCTTTATCCGAAAAAAAGAATTTTCAACACAAATAG
>JAAAKG020155275.1:0-57653 GCA_010014905.2 Druon quercuslanigerum | reverse complement strand
CTCGCTTCGCTCGGGCAGCAAACTTCACACTCGTCAGAAATCACCGCCATTCGTCACTCGATATGTAATGTACTATTAATCAAATAAGTGCTTTCTTTTTTCTTCTTATATTTCAAGAATTTTACTTTTTGGTTAGAAATTTATCTTTTTAGGTTAAAAATTCAGCCATTTGTTTAAAAGTGCTCGATTCGTGCAGTGCAGCCAGAATAGCATGCAGAGGTTGGAAAATGGGAGAGAAATAGACAGAAGAAAATTTATCTGGATAAGTCTAAAATTCTTTTCTGATTCACCAATAATTTGATAAAAAGAATAATAGTTCCTTATTAATTTAATACTTTTTATCTTTTAATTAAAGTCTTTGCACCTATCCATGGCCGAAACAAAATTAATTTTTGTGAAATTAAAAATAACTGCAGAAGAAATATAACTATTATCGACCCTAATGCCAATTAAGAAACGTTTTTTACAATTATGATAATAAAGTCAATTTAAAACAATATATTACGAAAACCGAGTAAAGATGTAATCTGACTAACAAACTATTAGGTTTAAAGAAATGCGTATTACGAAGAGAAAGAGGGATTGAAGAATCTTGTTCGCCATGACAGAACACGTTTCTGGGAGCCATCAGGGTACTGAAGGAGACATGACGATGGGTGAAATGCAAGAAACTGGAATAAATTACGGACTTGAAGGGTGCAGCTGTGGCATATTTGCAGCTTCTCCTGTTTTTATACGGTATCGTTCGTCGTTAAAAAAGACTCGAGTCTATCCCACCTCCGCCCGCGCTTCTTTCTACTCGGACGTTGAGCATACCCCTGAGTGGCTAACGTAGAGGTTGCATACCATTCGCGTTATATGCAGTACTGCACACGTTCATACCATCTGCATTAGGTATATATATATATATATATATGTGTGTGTGTGGGTGGGTGTGTGTGTGTGTGTGTGTCACGCATGTAGGTCAGTTTCCATTTTCTGAGAATGTTCGCAAAATAACTCGAGGAGATTGAGGGTGTAGAGTGAAAATGGAATGAAAGGAAAACAGCTTTCAAGCAAGAAGCCAGGTTAACTGCGTTTATGGATCATTTTCACATTAATTAAATTTTTCTTATAAATTAAGCTTCCCATGTAAATAAAGTTTTTCCAAGGTATCAAAAAATGTCCAGGATTTTCCCAGGTTTTCCAAAACAGACAAAATACATTTTTCCAGGTACCTTTTTTTAAGTGAAAGAAATACTTTTCACAAAACAAGGTAGAAACGGTAGGCCTTCTGGAATTAAAAAAAATTTCACATCCGAAATTTCTCATACGCCCCCGAAATTTGATTTTATGGCCAAAAAGCACTTCTTAGTGATTGATGATGATGATATAATCAAGGCGAGTTTAATTCCGTATGACGTATGCAGTGAGCTGTTCTTTTTTAGAATTGTTTGAAATTTGACTATATTTTCGAATTTTAATCAAAAAGGATTCAACTTCAATCAAAAACAGTTGCAACAGAGGGTCAATTTTATATGATAAAGGACCAATTTTCTATCTAAATAGACCAATTTTTTAACAGGATACTTTAATTTTTAACAAAACAGTTGAACGTACAACACGAAAAGTTAAATTCTTAATAAAAATATATATTCCCCACGAAACATTAAATAGTTGATATAAATTTCCACCAAAATAATTGTATGTTTAACCGAATTGTTGAATTTTCAACCTGCAAAGATAAATGCTTAATCAAAGTAACGAATGCTCAACAGAAACGATTAATTTTTTATCAAAAGAGAAATCATTTTATTAAAATGGATTATTATTTAAATAACTAGTTGAATTTTCAACTAAAAGAATAAAAATATGCTGTAAAAAATTCCATCAAATAGTTGAATTTTCAATCGGAGGTGAATTTTCAACTAAAATAATGAATCTGCAACCAAAAAAATTAATGTTTAACAAAGTAGGTAAACTTTTAACCGAAAAAGACAAACTTTTAATGAAAAAGACGAATTTTCAACCAAATTTCATTTTTAACCGAAGAAATAATTTTTCAAATATAATAATGAGTCTTCAACAGGTAAACAACATTATTTTGAACAAATAAATTACATTTTCAACCCAGAAGTTATATTTTCGTAAAACAGTTGCATTTTTAACCCGAAAATATGCATATCAACCAAAGGAGTTGCTTTCTAACAACAACAAAAAATGACATTTCCAGGTGAAAAATTAATTTGAAATAAAAACATAAAAAAGAATTTTTAACAAAATAGTTAATTTTTCAACACAAAATAAAAATCTTAAAACAAAACAAAAAATTTGTTTAGCAAAGGGATTCAAATTTTACCCAAGTAGTTGTATTTTCCATTAAAAAGCAAGAACGAAATTTTCAGTAAAAACAAATAATTTTCAACCAAATAATGACATTCTTAACTAAAAATATAATCGTTAAGAGGAAGGAACTGATAAGAAAAGGTAAAAATACAAGGCAGATAAAATAATAACAATAGTGTTATATAAGGGTAGCCCAAAGCTTCATTTTCAAAGTTCCTTAACTATACTCTAAAGATTTTTTTGAAACGATTTCAAATTTCAAAATTAATTATTTAAGCAATATATTATTATTTATAACGATCTGATTTAAGAATAGTTTTAAAAAGTTGCGGTTTTTTTTGGAACTTTCTAATTATTTGTCAACTTTTTAGGTAGAGTGAGGTAATAATTTTCTAAATACTACAAAATCCTTCAATTTTAATTTTGCCATGAAAAAAGTGTAATACAGGGTTGGTCACTTAAAGTGGAAGCATTTGTTTCTGAAAAAAAAACACATTAAAAACAATCGTTTTATTGTTCATTTAGATAATGATTTATTTTAGTTCAAGGAGAGTTGTTCTAACTAATTTTTGAAAATGATATTGCGAAAATGGACACCTTTGGCCTTGGCGGCCTAGTGTGTTCTTTTTTCGGCGTTTTCCATTATATGACATCATATAGAAATATAGCGATTTTTGACTGGCCATCCAGATCACACAATTATTTAACCTCGTTAGATTTTTATTTGTGTCGTTATTAGGACGCTGAAAAAGAACACATTAGGCCGTCAAGTCCAAAGGTGCCCATTTTCGCGATATCATTTTCAGAAATTAGTTAAAACAACTCTCCTTGAATTAAAATAAATCATTATCTAATTAAACAACAAAACGATTGTTTTTTTAATGTTTGTTTTTCAGAAACAATTGCTTCCACTTTGAATGGTTAACTCTGTACTACTGTTACCGGACACTACTGTGATCCAACCGTAACCTTCCAATTAAGAAATTAATGCAATTTTGTCTGCTGGAACGCTTTTTTGTATCAAAATTTGTACCATACAAAAGAAATACCAATTCAAATTTAATTTTAAAAAAATATTCCGAAAAGTTTATGGGACATGAATTATAATACATTTTTTATTAATTTTGGACATTGCATGATAAATGCACATTGATCGAAATTCTTGATATTCTTCAATATTGACTAGTACAACTATTTGAAATTAAAAACATGTACGTGAGACATAATACTTTTCAAGAAATGTTGCCATTAAAGTGAATAATCTTAAGTAAAAATACTTTTAATATTAAAATTTTTAATTTTAATTTTTTTTTTAATATGAAAATAAGCTTTTTTTTAGACATTTAAAATTGTTTATCAACTGAGAAAGAATGAAATTTTGTATTTAAATTTTCTTCGCTTCCTTGAACCTCGATTCATCAATATATTTAAATTAATCAACATTTGACAATTTGTGCTCCAAGTAGTATGAGTTGGCATGCATTAATTCTTTTGCAGCAAGAACTTCAATGTGAACACGCAGTGCTAGGAGATAGCTTTTATTTTTTTTTTAACTTTTCAGCTAAAAGCTTGCACCAACGAAATTGCATTCAACAGTCACCTGCTGCACGTTTTCTTTTACTCTCATGCAAAGAATGACTGAGCGAATAATTATGAAAAATTTAATTAAAAGTCTTGAACCAGAGCAAAAATGGTTCATGGTACTTTGCTCTGACAACAGTGACAATAAAATATTTTTCACAGAAATATTATTGTATCTTCTTTAATCTGATTTAGGTACAAGAATCCTTTGTAAGTAGAGTCAAATAAGCATAAAAAATATCGCATTTTCATCAAGGACCGTTTCCTTAACAATGCTTTTGAGAGTAAAGGTTTTGTTAACACAGATTTTTCATTCGTAATCATCCGTGACGAAATACTAACATTTTTAGAATTTATTATGAATCCTTTGAAAGGAAAGAAGCTACCCCAGAGAACGAAAATAAAGTTATTAAATCATAGCTAGAGTGCAGTCTTGGAGCTGTGAGCACAAGAACGTCTGGTTGCTTTAACCAGAATTCTTGCTACTATGATGTGATTATTGGTCACATGTCTTATATTTTGAGTTTCTGGTTAAATATAAATAAATAAATTGTTTTCAGAAAAGAAAAAAATTATTTTTCACTAACTGACTTAGCAAAATATAGTACTTAAGAGATTCATGCAACCTAGTAGCAACAATCAACGCATAGTTGCTGTGACTAGATTTACTCATTCCAATAGTAACTTTTCGTAGGTGCCGTAACGGGTAAGCCATTTCTCCATACAACTATAAAAAGTAGTTAAGGGCGCAACACCACGTTTGTATTACCAGATATTTCTTTCAGTGTTCTTTCATTATCTACGTTATTTTTCTACTATCCACTAATTTACTAAAGATAAAGAATTCATTTCCTGCAATGTTTATCCATAACTACTCTTATCATGAAGGATTTTATTTTATTAAACAGTGATTTTTGAAACGCAAACAGTTGCGAGGAAAAGTTTAATTTCAACAAATTTGTTTGAAATAATTTTAATTTGCCAGTTTGGACATTTAAGAGCTTGGCGGATTGAGCGTATGGTAGATTGATGGTATAATATAATCCCGCCAAGTTTTATATGACTAAAATGGATTTTTTAAATTTATTTTGCAAATCTCTATTGGGTACTTCGTAATAAAGCTTTTAAATATATTTTATGTTGAATATTTTTCTAAATTACTCGCCGAAATTGGATAATTTGAAATATTTTTCTAGTCAAAGATTTTCAGGTAATATATTAGACAAAAAGTTTGGATAAAAAATGCATTCTTGTTGAATGCTTGTAAAAAAAATTCTGTAGCTTGAATAGTTTAAAAAATGTTACCATTCATGTCATTTTTCACTTTTACTTTTCACTCCAAATACGTAAAATTTTGAAAATTCTTCAATACATCACAATTTTTGGGAACAAAAACGACCCTGACTGAAAACCGTCTAGTTTGAGATGTCTGCTAATTATCTTATTACGCCAAGTATCAAAAGAGAGCTGGTTTATCAGAAAAAGTACCGTCTAATTAATAGGGATAACGAGTAGTAGAAAAACCAGGGTCAGCTACTTGGTAGTTCGAGGGTTTGGCAACCCTGACACACTTGATTCGTTGCGGCCTAGCTTGCGATTTGTACATTATGTATAATCGTGCGGTCTCCCTTCACGTGTCTCGAGTTTATATCTAGGAACCAGATGTACCGCAATAGCTAATAGCTATGAATAGCAGAAGGCCAAGGACGCCAAGTACACGTCGAATTGCAAATGCTTATGATTTTTCTCATATAATTTCTTAATGTTCTCAAATTTATTTGAAATTCCCTGCTAAGGTACTAATTCAATTTTCGGACTAAATAAATAATGTATTTAACTATTTAAACAACGCATTTTTGGTTGACCAAAAAATGGGTAAGCTCAGTAACAAATTGTTACTGAGCATGAACTATATTTACTAATATAGAAAGAAAAAGCGTGTGAATTTTGTTCACTGAAGACCATGTCTGACCATAAGCAGATTATTCTACTAACGAACAGATCCTGACTATATACTCGAGTAACTGTTGAATCATTTACAGGCTCACTGCAAACCTTCATTCTTAAAACTCCCTGACTTTGCCCTGGATTTTTTTTCATTTTCCTTGGCCATTAATATTCTAATAACTTTATTTCAGTGAGTTAGTACATTTTGTTAAGGCCTATACCATTTTTCATATTTAAAGAAGTTGTATTAAAAGATTGCCAACATGTTTCGATCGAAAGACTTGAGGTCAAGTTGAAACATACTGGAAATCTTTTAATACACAATTTTATTTTATTTTATTTTACGGTATATCCCTAAAAAATACTAATATTCAAAGATGAGCATTATAATCTTGTAGGATTTTCAATATACAATATTTATAAGCGGAATAAAACAGTTGCAGATCGAAATTCAAATAAAAAATTTTTTAAATCATTTCAACCATAAAAATAACATTGCCATCATAAAAGATATAGTTTTTCATTCAAAAGGACGAAATTCCAACACAATGGTTGAATCATTAACCGAAAAAGATGACGTTTTAAGCAAATAGTTCAATTTCCAACAAAATAAATACATTTATAACTAGACAATCAAATTTTTAACTAAATTAAATAAAGATAAGTCTGTACCTAAAAACAGTTGAATTTTCAACCCAATACTTAAATTTTCAAGCCAAAAAAACGAATTTTTTAAAACACAGTTGCATTTTCAAAAAAGGATGAATTCTGAACAATAAAATTTAATGGCTGAATTTTTAATCTGCAAAGAAGAATCCTCTGCAGAAAATCTAATAGTTGATTTTTCAAAAAGAAAGTTAATTTTCTACCAAAAAAGACGAAATAAAAAAAGGTGCATTTTTAACCACAAAAAATAAATTGTAAATAAAAATGGAAAAATGACACTTTCAGTGAAAAAATTAATTCTCAAGAAAATAGTGAAATTTTTAACCAAAAAGATGAATTTTCCAACAAAAATGACGAATTTTCAAAAAAAAGTATAACCAAATTCTCAAGAAAAAAAGAGGAAATTTCAAACAAAGAAGATTAGTTTTCTACCATGAAAGACGATTTTTCGACTAGAAACGATCAAATTTCAATAAAAGATGAAAAAGTTCCTTTTTTTGTAAAAAAAATTTATTTATAACAAAAAAATGATCATAAACTGTTTCGCCCTTAACCCAAAATAATACATTTTTTAAAAAGGCGTTTAACTTTCCCACGGGTAGTTTAATTTTCAATTTAAAAAGATGAATTCTTTAACAAAATAGTTATACTTGCAGCCAAAGAAATGAATTTTCAACTACAAAGATTATTTTTAACAAAATAGTTGACTCCTTCACCAAATGAGATTATTTTTTAACTAAGCATTCGTATTTTTTTATCAAAAAAGAAGGTATTAATAGTGAAGCAAGTGAATTATTAACAAATATACGAAACAATTGTAGATATAGCTGATCCAAAACTGTTTTTCCTTTCTTCGACCGTTTTAATCTTCAATAAATATTTCAGCTAAAGTCACCACACAAGTCTGACTAATATGAAAAGTCGTAATTGTAGAGGTAAAAACTTTTACTAAACCTCTGATGAAAAGAAGCGCCAAAGCTTGAGAATATAAGAACTAATACATAATGCTTTGATAAATTTGGTTTATATTCAATATTTCAGTTTTTAAATTGATTGAAGTGTTCATATATTTATAAATAAAAATTGATTAAATGATACGTCTTTTAAAAATATTATTTTCTCTGGACAAGATTTTAATATTAACAAAATCAAAAGCATGATTAAATTTCCATGAATTTTGTGACAAACCTGTGTTTAAATTACCAATTCTACCATCTCTTTTATGTTCATGAATTCTACTTTTCAATCTCCTGTCAGTTTCACCTATGTAGTGTTTTTGACAACCAGCGTATTTTATTAAATAAACCACATTAGGTTGATTTTCTATTGTTTCAGAATCTTTTTTGTCACTCAACATTTTTTCTAAAGTGTGGTTATTTTTAAAATAAACGTTTATATTAATTTCTTAAGGATCTCCGTAACCTTTCAGAAAGACCTTGAACGTATGGTAAGGTAACTTTTAGATCAGCTGAATTTAATTCAAGAAAACATAGTTGAATTATCAGCAAAAATTTATTTTCTATCAAAGAAGTTAGATTTTAAATACAAAACGCAAATATATATAATATAATGCAAATAGATTACTGACAAGAATATAAATCAATTTTTCATTTTCTCTGACTATTAATATTCAAAGACAATAATCTTAATCTTGTAACATTTTTTAACACAGATTTTTATACAAACCGACTTAAACAATTTTAGTTACAAATAAAAAATGTTAAATATATTACCCTCAACAGTTATTTAAAGTTCCCTGACTTTTGCAAGATTTTTGTTTTTAATTCCCTAACTTTTTCGGCATTTCCAGGATTTTTCTAAACTACTGCCACTCTAAATTTATTAATTTGCTATCATTCTTTTTAAGGACATTTCCTTAAGTATATAAATAAATCAGAAAAATTTTGAATTTTCTTTACTTGTATAGGCATCGTCCTTTTGACATCATCCCTTCAAAACTAATGTTTAAAGCCCCAATTTTTCTATAAGTTCACTTCAGTTTTCCTCCTTCACGAAGGAATTATAAAAAATTTCCTTTGCATTCCTGATTTTAATCAAATTCATTCAAACTGTAATTTAAATTCCATTTCCTTCGCGAAAGCATTACTTTCGGAAGACAACGCAGCCTAAGGGCGCGGCATGTTGTAAACGTAATGGATATAATGGTAACTCGTCCTGCTGCAGTTTTTCTGATCTCGTTTCTTGTTTTTCTTGGAAAATCTTGAAGTGGGGGAGAAGAAAGGTCTGTGAAAGAACGTGGCACTGGAGGCTTCAGGTCGGTTAGTATAAGCGCAGGGAGAACAACGGGGTGGTATTCCAAGTGAAGGGAGTATAGCGTAATTTAATGAAATAAATGGAGACACAAGTCAACAGCGCAAACACTTCAGAGTCTTCCTGCAATTCAATTTCCTTGCTTTCCTACTTTAAGCTTCTGATTCATGTGTATATACCTTCCAACCTTTTCATATTTCCACTGAGAAAAAGCCATTAAAAAACCAAACCCTTCCGAACATTATTTTCAAGAAATAGAAAATTTGTTGCTTTGAATATAAGAAGAACTTGTTTCAAAAAGTTACTTTGCTCTGTTAGTACACTTTCTCAAAGTTTTTCAGTCTGGAAAAAAGTAATTTCTTTAAGAAGATCTCAGGAAAGCGATTTACTGTTCTTCAATTACATTAAAAGTCTCTTCATCTACTCTTGTTTCTTTTGAAACGTTACCATTTCTCTATAACTGAACAACACGAACTAGATAGATTCGCTTTTTTGCATTTGAATTCGAAGAAGCGTGGCTCTCTGAGAAACTGGAAAGTCTCAGGTCATCAATTGTTACTTGTTGAAAGCAATGTTAGTTATAATTATTTTGCTCTCAGGAATTTTCTGAGAAAATGTAGATCTCGAAAGCAAACAGTGATAGAAAAGTTTGAGCAAGAAAGAAAAAACAATAAACAATACAAAAAATGAAAGACAGTCGCTAAAGAAATATTGAAAACGTTGAATTTTCTTCACAACTTTTATGCAATTTCTATTTAAAAAGTTAATTTATGAGTTCAAATGAAAAACTTTATACGAGGCAGTAACAGAAAAGTTTAAGACTGGTGAAATTCATTATTATAAGCCGTGAACTTCAAAATCCAATAAAAGGGCGTTAAGGATATTAGTCGTGTTGAATCGTTTTCAAAAGCTGAACTCACTGTGTCCGAAAGTAATGCGTAACTTTCTACAATCTCGAGTAACTGGGAACAAATCGAGTTCATAGTTTGCAAAGTAAAGTTTTAACGAATAAAACTTATTTAGAATGTTAAGAACTTTCGCATTCGAGAATAAAAGTTATATACGCATGTTCGAAAATAAAAGTCTTCTGGATTGGGAATCGTTTTGTGATGCTAGTACGAATTTAATTCCAGGACAACTTTTCAAAAGTCAATTCGCTCCACACATCGCAGGAAAAAAGTAGCTCGAGAAACGCTGCACCGGGATATCGATTTACGTTACTCAGTTAACCTGGAGCTGGCTTCAAAATAGGACAAAGAAAACTACTTCGGTTCTGCCGTATACGTTGCGAATTGTATCTTAGACTTTTGAATTAGTCGATGTAAGTTGAAATTTGAAGTCTTAAAAATCTTTTACAATTTTTTTCTTGTGCACGAGCAGTACATTTATTTTTGGATACATCAAAAAAGAAATAGAGCAATCCAATGTCCATATTATACACAGTTATACAAAATTCACAATGGGTAGCTGTTTGAATACGAATCAGTGTTTTTATAATAGCTTTATGCAGTATACAGGTATATAAGCGCGATTGTCATGTTTCAACATGGTAGAGTCGACACGCGAAACAATAGCAACCCTGAATGTATGTAGCAGTGTTGTTTAAAATTAATTTATGTTTGAAATTGCACACGCGCTTATGCAATCATATCAGAAACATCTCCAGTTTCCATACATTTTATCAAAATCGTGCTCAGGCTGGAGCTAACATTACAGGGTACATTGTAAATCTTGGTTCAAATTTAATTTCTCGCTCAACGAAAGTTTTACTATGACCATCGTGTATTCTCTATGAGTGTACGGAAGGTGTACATATATGTACAACACCCGCATTACGCAAGGTTACTCCTGATGGCACAGATACACATACATATACAATATACATATCTCATGTAAATAACGGGCAGGTAAATATACTCGGTATTTCTGGGTGAAACAGCTGGCTTAGCCAGTGTGTATAAACACGCATTTCGCATGTTACATCTCACCTACACATTTGCTGCGAACGAAAAATACATACACATTATCACGCAAACCTGAGGGTGAAAACATGAAACGATAGTGTAGCTACGGGATACTTTCTGCTTATTTTTTCAAAGCATTTCCAGTAATTTACATTTTATGTTTAGGTTTATGCCCATGTTTAGTGCTCATCCCGGCCATACCAGCGATGTAATTTAATCATAAGCATCGTGAGCCTTGTCTCTGATATAGGCAGGGACATTATAAAAATTTACGGGCTTGGAAGGGCGAACAATGTGGATATCATCTTGCAAGTGTTTTCAAAACGATTGCAAATTACTTCAAAGAAGTATTGTTTTATGGAAGTAAGCAATAGCACACAAGAGATACTCGTCTTTGCCTACTTTAACTCAATTCTGATTGTAAACTAGAGTTGCAATGAAAAATGTTTTCATAAAGAGTATACCAACAGTTGAAAGATTGTTTTAAGTTGGCTTCTGTAAATGCAGTGAATACGAATCAGAAGTAAAAAATCTGGATCCGCTCTAAAGCATCAATCCTAGAAGCTCACTGGTGGAAAATCTATGCAGGATTCAAAGGATTAACGCGTTTTTTCCGTTCGAATTAATGGAGACTTCGACAAAGCAACAAAACTCAACCGGAATGAATTTCTATTTCTGCCTGCGGAGGCTCATATTTGCATCCACATCACGGACCACGATTTTGGTTGGTAAAGCTGTTTTCAACCCTTTCTGCCTCTTTCACCCACATATGATGAGAAGTAGTACAAAGGGGTGCTGAGAAGCGAGCGTACGAATGAAACAAAAGAACAGAGAAGAGAAATTAATTGTCAGTGGCAGCACGAAAGTTCGCAGACTCCGGTGAAGCTCCAGCTTTTCTCTGATTTACGCGACTCGTTACAGGAAGATATTATAACAAGCAGAAAATATTTTACAAATATCCCCTCTTGATTTTCCTCTCACACTCCATATTATAGACAATCAATATATATTATTTCAATTTTTATTTTAAAACGAATATCATCTTATTTTAGAGTAGTTTATATAAATTACGTGCATTGGCTAAATGAGATAGAAAACAGAAATAGAGATGAGAACGACGAAAGGGGGTCAAGCGGTCTAGCAATCTCAACGCTTCTATGAATCGTTAACTCAACTCAACGAGGGAGTTCCCCTTCTATTTTCTGTATCAGTCTCGTGAGCAAAAAACTGACATTATTTCCTCCCTTTCTTTACAGATTGTCAATACGAACACAGCAGCTTGACAATTAATAGCTATTAATACTCAACAACCTATAAATATATGTGATAAAAGTCCATCTTCACGATCATGAAATAAGTTTAAGTAATAGGGGAATTGTAACAACGTCTTAAATATAGGCAACATTAATTTAGTTGCTGAATAACTCCCTCGAGAGCAGACTGCATTAGATGTAGGTATAGGCTAGTGAAAAAAGTTATAATTTTTAATTAAAACTCAGTCATGCGACGAATGCACGCGCCAAACTCGTTGATAATAATGTAATGATCGCGGCGTTGGTAGACGAAATCGATTAATCGATTAATTAATTACTGGATGATGGATACGCAGGTTTGCGGTGTCAATATTGAGTTCATGTTTAATGCATTGCGGACTATCTCCAGTTGGTGATCGACTCTCAGTTCGCGAGAATCTATTATGAACCCATCCTATTCACTCTATTATATATTCATTAACAGCAAACATTTTTCAAAAATTACTGTTTTTAACTTTCGATTAATTTCTTGTAATACGCTGAGAATTGCCACACCAACTTTCTTAAATAAAATCCATCTTTCATTATATTGACCCTGAAAATATAGTCTTCATTAATATTTTAATCATCTTCCGTCTGAGAATTAATTAGTAACACAGATAAATACCAAACACATCCAAATTTTCATCATGCACGTGCACTACTATATCTACTGCATCTACTTGTTGAATCTCTAAAAAGCAGCTAAACGTCGAAAGCACTGCCCTTATAACTTAATCTTTTAGGAAGCATGCAAGGCGCCAGATATTAGAGAGACAGAGTCATGATTTCTATTGTTTTTGTTTGAAATTTTCACGAGAAAATGAAAAGCAGGTGCACCATATTCCGAATGTCTGAAATTGACTTTCTGAAGGTCGTGGTGGATTTCTTAAATTTCCCCATTCTGAACCAACATCATATTTCAAGACAAAAATTCACATAGAATCAAGCTCCCGCTGAACGATTGATTAATCTACTCGGTCGCATCCACTATGACCCAAGAACTTCTCTCTCGCCACCAGTACAATTACCTTGTGGCCAAAAAGAACAAAAGTTCGAGATAATTTTTATAAAAAGTCAACCGCGATATCATAATGCTTCATAAGGGTGCATTCATGAGGGTCAATAATCTCGTGAAATGAATTGATTGTTAGTAAAAGACTGATATGAATACGATGAGTGTTTAATTTTTTATCTTTAAACGTTATCGAACTTGCTCTGCCCTCTCCAGTCCGGATTGCGAGAAACAATTAATGAAAGGCCAAAATGCGTCGACGGAGCTACAGACTTGACCATGACAGACTTTACACGAATTTCAAGTAATACGGCGCGTCACGTTCGCCGGCAACTTGACAAGCATCATAAGCTCGAAATCATCGAAATAATAATGAAATATAAAAACACGTAACAAAACAAAAATTTTTGACAATAACTTTAGCGATGCTTTGAACAGCATAACTTATTTCAGGGGCTCGCGTTCCGCACTGCTTTCTGATACCAGCTACTTTTCTTCTATTTTTTTACGTTTTCTATTTTGAGTTGTCTCTTTTGAAAACATCTATTTAATCAGGCGAAGACGATAGTATACTGAAAAGGAATACTATGATTTTTCCTTAATACTGAGTACATTTTTAATTCTTTTAAGCATTAAGTGCATTAAATCAATATGGATAAAAAACATCAGACCGCTTTATTACTTGGAAAATAAATAAAAAACAAGGTTCACCCTACATCCTGTTCCTTCAGATATGAAATTTGATACAAGGCGTTCCTCGCCAGATCTTAAGCAAAGCAACGCAGAATACCAAAAGAGTAATATGATCGGTGTTTGCTCATCGAAGCCACCTGTTTGAGAGACTTGACTTTACTTGCAAGATTCGTACGTATACACGAATTTGAAAATATTTTTATTCAGTGCCCTTGTTCTTATAGGGGACCCTTTAAAAAGAAATTCTTCTTCGTGGGTTACCCCCCGGAAACCCCATGGCCTCAAAATTGGGCGCGAAGCTGGTTTATAACCCCCCCCCCCCCCCACAATATATATATATGAGAGTGTGTGTGCGTTTTTGTGAGAAACGATATAAAAGGTAATCCTCCAACACAATAGACGGAAATCCTTCCTTCTGAAAGACAAGTTAATAATGTTAGAAAGAAATTGTCAAGCTGATATACATTGTTATTGCAGGAAAAGTTATAACGTCAAGAGTGGATATATTTTTCAAACGAAACATAAACATAAAGCAAAAATAATTTTTTTTCAAATGTTAAATTGGCTAGAAATCTAATACCTTTTCCTTCTCATTTATTACTTCTTTATTAAAAGTCTTTGATAGATATATTTTCCGCTCACCTATAGAGAATGTATTTTTTAAATAAGCAACGCTTACATTTCTTTGAAGGATTTCGGTCTTTTGCGAGTTACTATTTTTCGCAATTTTGTCAGGACACTGGCCTCTAGCTCGGGGAGGAGAATACAACATCGAGAATATGAAACTCCATGGATATTTATTGAGGCGTGAAGCACGGAATTCTTTCCTTTAACTTTTTTCTTATAGACCCGATATTATCTCGGAGATTCAAATCGTGAGAACAGAGAAAAAATGTTCGATGTACAATGACGTAAATAGTATGAGTATATGATTGAAATATTATTTTCCCAGTCAACTATTTTCGTCATTATTTTAACTTCTCGAAAACTTCGAATGAATATTTAATGCAAATAGCTATTACCTGAAAGAAATTGAGAAGAAAATTACTATGAAATAGAATAATTTTGAATCCCAAAACCTGATACGTTTGGCTTCTATTCTAGATAATTACATCTATAACCAATTTGAACAGAGAAGCTTTATACAGTTTGCTAGAATCCCAATGTACTTTGAAAGGATGATCTCTATGACTGTATTTTTTCACAAACCGTCTATATCATACATATAGCAATAGATATTTCAGTATTTAGAAGCTTAGAGTTTAGAAGCGAGTTTCGGAAATCTATATTAAATTATCAGCCCTATCGGGGAAAGTTTAATATGGTACCAATATTTCCAAGAACCTCATTAAGTTTTCAAAGTGTCTCCAAAGCACAGTAATTACACGGTGTACTTGAGTTCGAGCTAAGATCAATAGAACTGCTTTACATTTAGAGATAAGTACAGAGAATCAAGAGATTCGAGAGGTTTCCGGAGACAATGAGCCTTGCGATTCTTACCAAGAATTCGTCGATCGATTCGTTCGGTCTTCTACGAGGAATAAATTTATTACGGATGTTCTCGGGTAACGCGGCCGTTGCTGGTACCAGGAGTGTGCCCTTAACGAACGGGGCCCCTTTCTTTAACTCACGGATAGAGAGCAGAGAGGGAGATGTCCGATATCGTACCGTGTCGCCTACCTTCTTCTCCCACTGGAGAACGTACGGCACTGGATGCTGCTCAGGGAACTCTACATGACAGTTGAAGACCACACTCTCACCCAAAATTGCCGTTATGTGTTGTGCGTCTTGATGGCAGAGACCTGAAAGTACAAATTTTCCTTTTTTATTATTGATTGCTTAAATTTTCTTATAAGCTTATTACTGCATAAGTTATTCGCAACATAGCTTTCCTACACATGATACCGAATTTCTAAAGTGTTCATTATTCAAAGTGACACTTAAATTAATTGAATAGGTTGTTGCTACTCAAAAAAGTCCGGCTCATTTCTTAGTTTCATTGTCCGATAGCCGCGCTGCCTATAATAGTTAATCTTGATAAAGTATCTAAAAATTAATACAATAATGGAGGAGGATATAAAAAGGTGGAAGATCAAAGGAACATGTGGTGATGAATCTTCCACTGATTTTCGTTTGGTGCTTCTTAAACCCAGAGATATTAGAGGTAGTAACGATAAATCAATTCCTGCGTCCTTGTCGTCTGCTATAAAGCTTGCAACGCGACGCAGGAAGTCCAACGAGTACCAACACTAATATCCTTCACAATATTACATTAGTTCGCCGAAGTTTACTACCTTCAGTATCGTGAGTGATACCGGCTGTTGCTACCATTCTCTCCACAACTGTAGCCTATCACCTTCTCTATATCTTAGCTTCCAATAATAATCTACGACTTCCGTTGCGATCGAATCAATCCTTTGATCAATGCTATTAACCTGATGCTGACATTTCCAACCTTTAAAGTAAACAGAAAATGGATTTTGTCTTCAGTATTTGTTAAAATTGTCGACCTATTCGATGATAAGACAATTCAATTATAGATTGGAGTGTTTATGTTGCAGTTCTTCGAAATCGATTCTAACATTACTACAGATTGTCTCTGGACTAGCGAAGGCAATTGCATGTGATCAACGCAGAAATTGGACAAAAGTAAAAAAGCTAGTTTTCCCTCGTTCAATTTTATTCTTTCGAGTACAAAAGCACAGACTTTAATTTGTTTCTCTGTATGGTCAGGAACGTTTATTACGTTCTCGATGAATTCGAATTAAAACTGCATTGAAGCACAGCTCGGTCTTAATTCTCTACAAATTAGTGACTCTGAACAAGTGAGAATTTTGGTTAATGTTAATTAAAATTTCGTGTACAGTTTACTGAAAACTTCTTGAAATTTTTTAGTATTTCCTCATTGCATTATTATAGTATCAAGCTAGTTTTTCCATATGTGATGAAAGGCCCTTTCACTTTAACTAATTAACTACGATTACGTACAGACTACAAGCATTGCGCAAATTTTAAACACGTTATTAAAACACGTCAGTACTTACCTAAGGAGGAATGCAACTTGAGTTTGTAAACTGTTTCAGTGAATATAAGAGAGGCAGGTTGGAAATCTAGTAGCAAAGTTTGCTGTGGATACGACGTATTAATGAATCGCACCACATGTGGCAGTCATGTTAAACTACCAACTGACGCAGAAAGGTGAACAGCTGCACAGCTGATTTGAGACAATTTAAAGTTTACATTTTCACGCCCATCAGGCACTTTCAACTTGAGCAAAATAGTAATTTACTGAAACTTTTTTAAAATGTAGGGAAACACAAGAGTTCTTCGAAAAGCCGAGAAAATCAAAAGCCTAAAGGCATTTAGTTAAAATGGCACAGTTCCACCATATAAAACCCTGAGCGACGCCATATTAACAACGATTACGACAAGTAATCTTAAAGTCTCTAAAAATTGTCGGCTCTTGCAACTTGCTCGTTTTCTAGGGCAATCGCCTAGTCCTTCTGCTGCTATTTGCATTCACTTCGTAATGCACTTACATTTCTAGTGTGCATTATCGCCAACAAAAGTACCTCGAACCAAGTACGACGCCAAAACTTGAAGTGAATTGTTATGCTACCGATACGATGGAGCAAGGATGGAATTTTTTCCCATCGCCTGCGACAAGAAGCATCATGCCGCTTTTGAGAGTTTTGCTTTAGCAGTTTTCTCGATAGAAATATCTACAAGTCCCTCAGTATACTTTGTTTTTACTCAGCTGGGAGGCGATTATGCGAGGGGCTATGTACTGATTATTCTCCTGACTACTACCTCGAATCGAGCACGCGAATCCTTCTGGGATTCAGTAGTAGTCAGCAGTCTCTAGCTATATCTTTTGGATATGCACAGCGAGACGTACGCAGGATACATTGACAGTTTAGGCAATGTCGAGGAAGTTTGTTGACATTATGTCAATATCAATTTTTAGATCTTCCGGTATTGAATAAATATTAACGTCGAAAAATAAAGAAAAGACATATTAAGAAAAGAAACAAATTGCTGAAAGGGGCGATAACAACAAAACTGTTTTCTTTGTTTCTTGTTTCCAGTTTTTCAAAAATTTATATTAATGAGAAACCTTTTTTTTGACATTTTGACAATTTTGTGCACATTTTTATATACTCTGTTCTAGTCCTCTGGAGAATTTTGATGCCATTTTTCATCAAAGTTTGGTATGACGAGACCACTATATGACCTGCAATAGTGCTACGTTGAGATCCATTCATATATTCGTTCAGCAGAAGGATGTCAGCCGTGTGTGTGATAATAATCACAGTCAAAGCCTAGAAGGACGAGTATCGAAACCCAGGCATACTATACTCGATTCAACATTAATAATCCCACCTAGCTACAGGCATATTAGTGGAAGCATAGCGAGCATATTGGGTATACTGCAAAGTGTAAGTACAAACTACAAATGTACATATATGATGCATAGTGTATAGCAGGAAGCACTTCTATGTCACCAGGACTTTGTGGCAAAATTTGCCCAATACCCAGCTGCAGACTTACATGGAACATCCACATCAAAGAGCCAAAAAATAATTGAAACCTCGCAAAATCATAAGAACAACGAACAATGCTCGTTACACATGCTTGTCTCTTTCTTATTCACCTCTCCATATATATGCCATCCTAGTTTACACTGACCGACCTTAAGGTCTGATTCCACTTGAACTAGAATTTCATCAAATTATCTGTTATAATTGACATTCTAACCGCAGGTACAGTTCCGTTGTCGTCCTATTAGCATTATTAGCATCGCTGTGATAATATCATCAATATTGTGGTAACGCTTTCAGTCTTTCGACCTAGACGATTTCACAAATTATTCGATCGAATCTCGCTCGTTAAGGGAATCAGCGTATCCGTAATTACCTATATCGAAATCAGTTACATCCTGCATTGATTTACGGATAAAGTTTATTAGAGAAACACCAATACACTCGGGTACATGTTCGAGATTTACAGTCGAAATTTAAATCACGTAACAGTCGGAAATTTAATTTTCTTTTAACGGTGGCAACTTTATCAGTGGAAGTTTATTTTTTTTCAGTTTTTATATTTTATCATGACCAAAAAGAAGTAGTTCTTTTACAGTCACTGGTAAGAAAGGAATGAATACTATTCGTTACATTCTAAATGGTATTAGATGAGAAGAGAAAATAAATTCAATTTTCCGAAGAATTGGAAATTTTGAAAGAATTGGACATTTTTCATCCAAGAAACAATGGACACTCAGGAAAAGATGGGAAACGAGGAGAGCAAATCCGAATGAATGACTGGGGAAGAGATTAGTTTTCAGCAGAAGAAGAGCCTCGAACGCCCCCTATGCGGACGACTTGATCGTCTTTTACAGCTTTGCTCCATTGTCGTTCCTTTTGTCTGGATTATTTTGTCGACAATGTTGCCTTCTGACTTTATATTGGTATAAGTTATAATCTCTAACACGAAAAGGAGAGTTATGGGTCATGGAATGCAATTCATAAGACAGTGGATTTCTCAACAAATAAGTCTGACAACTTAAGACAGCCTACAAATCAATTATAACTATTTATGTATAAATTTTTAGATTCAATGCGAAGTTTTCAAAAATTCCAGGAGTAAATATTATTAGCGTCACTTTGTTTTGATTGTAACAAGTAAGAAGTAAGTAGTTGGCTATTCTACGGAATCGATCAATACATTGAAAAATGGAAAAGTTCATGTGGCAGGTAAATTTCTTTTGCATTCGACAAAGTTCGACCCCACCGTTTTTTATGCATTTTTATTGGGTAGTGCATATATAAGTTTTCCACGCTTGCTACGGTTACGAGAAATCGATTTTTCCGTCGTACTCGAAAATACCACGTGTTTATTTTGCTTGTTGGGTTCCAGTAGTGGTACATAATCCATTTACAGCCTTTGTTACAGCCGCATTTACAGAGCTATAAAACCGGAACCCACTAATCAGAGGTCCTAGAATTGTCCCGAAAGCCTGGTAAACTCAGTCAGATATGAAATAATGTGACATTAAATTTGTTTTTTACGACCCAATGTTTCCTTAATTACGGTTTGGACATGAATTTAATGCTCAGGGCGTAAAAAAATTAAATGTTCTATAACAGGAAGCATCTTTCCCTGGCAAGTAATTATCATGATACGACATGCTGACAAATAACTATAAAGAAAATTATGATTTCCGACATGAAGTGCAGAAGTGACTTTCAATCTTTTTTATGCGCTTGAGAAAATAGTGCTCTTGCAACATTTTCATTTTCTTACATTTTCCTTACAACATTTAAATTTTTTTAACCGACTAAATAAAATCCATCAATCTTTGTTTCAAATTGTGAAAACACTTTAAGAAAACTGTATTTATCTGTATTTGATAACACAGCAATCGATTCATGTCTTATGCTTCTAGAGCGATGTTATTTACCCAAGGGCAATGTGCTCTTACAGGAATGGGCAGCCACATCATGATGTGCCGCTCACCATCTGGAACGAGTGCTATAAAGGGAAAAGACAGTAAGAAACTCATCTTTATCTTTACCCATGTATCTAACTCTGTAATTTATGATGGTTATCTCTGTAACTATGAGACCAAGTCACGTAGCTATGAATGTCATTTTAATCCCTACTATCCAATACTTCCGTTGAATACAATCAATTTTCGCGATTCCACATATAAATATAGGCTAACTGTTAAATTGCCATATATCTCTCATTTTCCATTAGTGAAGTAGACACATTTCCATCTTCCTGCTAGTCTATATGTACATCGTGTAAAACTTCAAAACTTATATTTGGCTATGTGGGAAGGGTACCGAAACTCGGAAGTTGGACGAGAAAACTTGAAAAGACGATGGAGGCACGAGGAGAAAAGAGTGCGAAAGAATTTACCGAAAGTGTTGAGTTTGCCGGAAAGAATAAAGTCGGATTGAAAATAATTGGGAAATAAATAAATTACGTACATTAGCCTGAAAAGTTTTGTCAGAAATGAGGACATAGCAGTACAAGTGGTGATCACAAGGGAAGCTTCTTCGCCTGAGCTCGACTTTGAAAGAACTTTCTGTATTAACAACTTTCTCGCTAATTCCAAGCTTCTCTTTTTCACCATCTTTTGTTTTCTTCCTCATTTTTCCTGATGTACAATTTATTCTTCGGGATATTCTAAGTTTATAACAAAGCTGCGCCTCAGTAATTAAACCAGTATAGAAGTAAATTTTTGGAATATGACTTAAGAAATGTGATTTATGAATTTTCATCTTACAAAAGATACTTTTGCAACATTAAAAATGAGTAAAAAAAGTGAAATTGAGATTAAAAAGAGTGACAATTCTGAAATTCTGCGAAAACACTTTTACAAAATTTGACAATAACGAAAATAGCGATGATGAAAATAATCAATTAAATATTTTTAATTCTTACATGATATGCCACAAGAAGAAATAGTCGAATCATAAAATCAAGTTTCACTAATATTTAAAAAAGTTCTAAGAAGACTAATAACCAAGCAAATTGACATTTAGAAAGAAACAAAGTCGTAATTTTAAGATTGTGCCAAGTCTCATGCTAGTTGAGTCGCGATAATTGTAGTCTGTAGTTATTCTCGGTCCAAAAACGAGAGAAACACGAGTTTTAATCGTATTAAGTCGAGCACCGGTGCCATTAACACAGGGTGTGTCTACACGCACCCAATTGTCAACTCTCTCATGAAGAAAGCTGAGTTTTAATGAAATTATACGTGCTAACGAGACTAACAAGCTTCACAGGAACGGTTTGTACTTCAGCGGTAGAAAGAGAGATTACGCAAATACTCTCGCATATGTTCCCTCTTAAAAAAATATAAAAAACCTACTCAGTACTCATACGCTAGTTAGCACGCTTGAATAATGACGACTGGATTGCAACCGACGATTTTTCTTCTATACTTTTCAACTTCCATATACTTCCTATATTTTCTAGTGAAAGAAAAATTTTTGGTATTGTACATAAGAAATTATAAAAACATGGTTATAGGTATTCTATGTCTATTATAAAAGAATTACCTTTAGGTTACGCGTAGCTAAAGGAAATTAAAGAATCTCCGACTTTGATGTTTTTTACATTCTGCCAAACTGAATGATATACTTTCAATGCTTCTGCAACAGGTGCCTCATTTTTTGTAGATGCATAGAGCGATTTCATAACGACCCACTGACACTCTAAATGAGAATGCCATTAAAATTCTATTCATAAATATATTTATGGAAGCTTGTGCGGTATATCAGACATTCTTTTGAGACTGCCAGCACTCAATAACAACAAAAAACCCAGTGGTACCCGTAAAAAAGTCGATGCACAATAAACGTTTCAAAGAATTGCGACGCTTTCAAGAATAGCGATAGGCTCTGTTGACAAGAAACGACGTTAGCAAGTTTCAGGAAATGCAAATGCTCCCTTGCTGATCGGAGCCTTTAAAATGCACTTACCAGAATAAAGTACTTTAATCGTACTCGAAGACCAGAATAAACATGGGATTTGGGTACAGAAAATATATGGTGATTTAGAAAAAATAACGTACCTGGAGTAACGAGAAGCACAACACCGAGGAACAGTGTCCTAGATGCCATTCCCACGATTCGCCACAGGTCTTTGAAGTACCACCGGAGACGGTTCCGCCTTTCGTTGTTACCCTTCCGCCTATTTCCACCTTCATCATCGTCCTCCAGGTCTCCGAAATTTCCAACCGAGAGTCTGGATTTCAGCTCTGCTGTCACCACATCGCTGAACCTCAAGGTATCGTCCGAAATTTCCTCTTCGCCCTCCTCGACGTCCTTTCTTTTGTATCCGATACATGTTGGTTGACCGGAGCTTTCGATGACAGGTCTAGTAACAAATAAATATACATCAACATTTAACTTAACAAAAAAAGAACACGAAAGATAAAAACTGCAGCAAAAAATATCGTACTATTTTCTCTACTTACGATTCGTCACCGTAGCATCGAAAAGATTCTTCTGCGTCGGGAGCATTTTGCTCTAGGAGATGTGAATTTCTTCGACTTCTTGAACGCTGGGACACGAGCCGCCGCCGGAGGTCCGTGGCTTGTAGCCCTCCTCCGCCCCCCATTCCCCCGCTCCCATAGTATCTAAAAGTACATACAAAACATATACACACTTTAGCGAAAAGTAAACTTATATAGCCCATCGATCGATTCTGAATCAGGATACGAACGTATCGTGACTCCATTACCTATATCCGATCGAGTCGAACGATAAAGCTTGGTAGTATAATATTTTAGGTGCCTGTATATATATACCCCATTTCATTTACATGTCCAATATGACATTATCCAATCGACAATTCAATCCATAATGATGTTACTGCACTACATTTATCATCTTTATGACTTGATTTGTCTAACATAATTTTTTAAGTTTTCCTAAACGTACGTTACGGAATTTCAGACTAAGAGGTAATATTGAATGACCATTGTATGGAAATGTTGTATTTTCATTCAAAATGGAGCACGAATTATCATACATGTGCATGCGCATAACATTATTGTATGTATTATTTAACAGTACGCATCCTCAAAGTAGGGTTTCATAGACTAACTTGACTAACTTACCAAGTATATATATATATATATATATCATTATATGGAATATTTACAATAAAAAATTTGTTTCTACATAACATTTTTTTTTGTGTTTGAAAATAATCGACACGTATTTTTTATTTTAATGTGATACTCCAAAATCTCGAGATATGATTTTTCAACATTTGGTAATCGGGAAAAATCATTTTTTTCAATCGCTCACTGTAACAGATGTTTCAATAATAAAAAATTATTCTTGTACTTGTAGGGAGAATGCGTTTTTTCAGTACAAGAATAATTTTTTAAATTCGATACTTCTGTTACAGTGAGCGATTGAAAAAAAATGATTTTTCCCGATTACCAAAATTTGAAAAATCATATCTCGAGATTTTCGAGTATCACATTGAAATAAAAAAAAGCGTGTCGATTATTTTCGAACACTAAACGTAAAAAAAATATTATGTAGAAAAAAAACTTTGGATTGTAAATTTTCCATGCATATATATATTTAAATTCTATAAAACTGATATTCTTTAAGAAGATTTCATACTTTCGTTGGAAACAAAATTATCACACAAATTTTTGACATGCTCACGCTTTTTTGTAAAAAATTATTTTCCAAAATTATCCTACTACAGGCATAAGCTTGAATTAATTTAATAATTAATTAATAATCTTTCGTGTGAACTAAGACTAAACAATTGTACAGTGTACACTCTTCTGTTCTCAGTTAATTTCTTCCTTCTTCATATAAAAATGGACCCAGAAGTATCCTAGGAACAATAGTGAAACATTAAAAGAAATATAAATCGTAATTCAGCATGCTTAATCTAATTATCTAGTCCATTAACGTTCCCTCCTATGACTTTAATATAGAGTTTATTTTCCGAAAGAGTAGTGAAGATGTTTCCATGCAGAAATATAATTTCCATTGATTGAGAACTGCTTCAAGCGTAAAACTTTTATTTCAGTTCAGAGACAAGCTGTACATTGTGGCGAGGTAAAGTTTCCTTCAAACACTGACTTTGAAAGCATAGTTATTTACGTTGGCTGCCCGATAGTTTAAGAGTGGTAAGTTTTAACCTGAGACTGCAATTTACTTTTTAGAGCAAACAGGACCAGTCAACAGGAAACTAATTCTACTTCCTGGTGCTTGAGAGATTTCAAATCTAAGAGTAATGAGTCTCAAAGTAATGAACTAAAAGTAGGAACTTTAAAAGTAATAATTCAACAAGCGTTGATGTCTTCACAAGATTTATAGACAAAAATTCAATCGGAAGATTCAGAATTCGATTAAATGTAGTTGTAATATATGTCAGCAGTGCAAGTGCTCATTCTAAATCAACTTAAGAGGTTAAATGTTTGAAAACAAGAAAACAGTAATTTGCGCCTCAGAATTTAAAAACTTGATGCACACGAAGTCCACCAGCGTTAAAAGTAAATTTAATATTCCCTGGAGCTTTGAAAATAAAAACTGCACCCTCAGACGGATTTTCGAAGTAGCCGCGGGCTTTATCTCGTTTCACGAGGAATCTGAACGATCCTCAAGAAAGTTGAAGCTGAAAATAAAACATAAAAAATCAAGTTTAACTCACCCTTGCCGCTTCGCTGCCACTACCGCTGTCCGGCTCGTCTGCCAGCGGCGACGATTTTCGCGTGTGTCGCCACTTCCGCCAGAAGAGCCGACCTAGCCTCCACAATGTGCCGTGAGCATCACCTACAACAGACACAGGATATTACTTCTTTAACGATCCAGAGAACGTCGTCTCGTCACGCCCTCCAATCTCCCCTTGGACGTGCCAATGACAAGCCGCGAGAGGGTCGGCAAGATTATACGAAATTGCCAAAACTACCGGCCGTCAACAAAGTGCCATACTGCATCACCAAAGTCTCTCGAAATTATCTCTTTCTGAACCTTCAATGCGTCATTGTAAACAGCAATAAAGAAAGCACCTTTTGAAGGTAATAATATGATTTTTTTGTTATTCTTGCTTCAAAAAAAAGGTGGGCTAACTTTAAACGTTGTAAACTCCTTTATTTTGCTGCAAAAGTTTTTACGATTTGCAATCGCTTACAAATATATACCTATACTATTAAAAAAATTTCTTTAGTTTCAGATTCCAGGTAGACTAGACTTTCAAAATTGCAATTCCAAGGATACCTCATCTTTTTAAATTGGAAATAGAAAAGAAAATACATTTTCCCAACAGTTATAACAGAAATTAAAGTAGCAAAATGTTTAAATAGATCAAACATCCTAAGAATTTTTATTAAAAAATGTCTTTTTTAAAGTTGGCATTAGATACGTTTCTATAGGGTAATGGCATCAATAGTAAGCCAACTAAGGTTATGACTACACATAACCCAGGAAAAGTTGATACGCATAGATTTATATTCTGCGTATCATACACTTTCCGAATCACCTATCATTTTTTCCCACACGTTTCTTTGGAAGTCAAGGCAGAAAATAAGTTCTATACGAAAGTCTCTACCAGAGCTCATAATTTGGGTTCCTTCGGAACAATTTATCATTTTCAGTTCCTTTTTAGCAAGAAAGGTTCCTTTTTGTTGCAGCTTCCTTTGAACCAAATATAGTTTTAAATAGAAAGACTATTTTCTTCTGTGGATATATCGTGGTACAATATAGAATTTATATCCTGACCTTGTGAAGAAACACATCTACAGGCAGCGATACGGATTTTTGCGGAAATAGTGTGGTTATTTTTCTTCGCGTCTGACAGTTAGCTAATTTATACGGTAATTATCATGGTCACTAAATTCAGATACACTGCTCACCTTTTTACTTAAATAATGGGTTATACAGAGCCAGTATTCAATATTGTTTAAAACCTTGTGGCTTACTATTGAAAGAAGGCCTATTATTGATAACTTTACTCTATGCAAGATAGAGGTTGTTTTCATATGAACAAAAGATTTACTGATATAATCAGTGATTATTATTGTATTATCTCTGGATAATTTCCTGATTTAATTAGTCATTTTATAGTTTGCCGTAATGTCAATAGTCACAGTGATTTGCCCCTTCTACGACACACTTTACTCTAAATAAATATGTACGAACTTGGAGTGTTATAAATTTCATGTAGACGTCTCCCCACGCGATTGTCACGATTGTAGTAGTTCTACTTAAGCGACGCGTGAATGGCATCGATTAGAGAACCACGTGCTTAGGAGCGATTGTAATCGTATCAATTTGAGGCGGGGATGTTAAACAGGAATGGACTAATGAGAGGGCAGACCGTGAAATTGACTGTGAAATCCTTTTCTACGATTTCAATACCCCTAGACTTCGAACGCTTACATTGATAACAAAATAATGTTTTATCAAGATAAACCTAGGATTGACGTATTTAATATAGCTTCCGAAGCATAGCAATCAGGCAACATATAAAAATGTGCAGTATAACGTAATTGATTTTCTTAGAATCTAATTTTATGTGTTAATTGTGAAAAAAGTTTATTTTTTCAATGAAATAAATGCAGATGGATATTTGTCTCATTTAACTAGTGCACTGTAAAACACATTTTTTAAGAATTCTTTAAGAAGCACCAGGTGCAAACCGGAACTGCTTCTAACACGCTCCGTCAACTCGACTCTGATCCACCGGTCGATCGATAGCGTGAGGTCACTCGAGCATATACAGGTGTGCAGGTCGGTTGTCGACATTGAAGAGAAATGTGGAAAATAAAGAACTGCAAGAGAAGAGTGCAGTGTTGGGTAATCAATCGTTACTGAACAGGTCTGACAAATGACGACTCGTTCTACTTCGATGAGTCTCATAAACTCTTTGATTTGTGTTAATAATTATTATGCACCTAGATTTTCCGCTTTTGCATCTACAATTGTTCTCCAAATAAGATTCCAAAGCGATTCGATATAATAATATTTCATCTACCTAGATCTGCACTACGCCATGTCCACTTTTTGAAAATTTTGGAAGCATTATTTTTAGGCTCAGTAAGTATTTGAGAGATAACAATTTTCAAAAGATGTATAGCCTTAAAAGAATCCATCAGCATTTTAACTTTGTACTGAAAACTGCCATTATAAATAGTTTAACTAGAAACATTTGGTAGACATAGCGTATTATTATTCTGAGAAAAAAAGAACTTTTTTAATCACATGTTACGCCATGTTCAAAACCCATTTTCCACATCACCAATAAACTTGTTTTGACGCTCAAACCAATTTTAATAGAGTATAATATGGGTAAACTTTGAACCTCATTTTCTCAGTTTGACAGTTGAGGGACACGACGTAGTATAACTCTACGCCAACGATTTATTCTGTCATGCAGAAATTGTGAGCATAGCAAAAGACAACTTTGATATATTTATAAAAACGTATCAAACATTGATTACTTGTTTCTCTACATCTCCAGTACGTAAAGGTAGCGAGTTGTTTCTCAACAAATTGTGAATATGAAGACTTTATTATAGAGGGCAATAAAGCCACAGTAGACAAGTAAAAGAGGTTCTTATAGTTCCGTATGCACCCACTTAATTCCTTCGGCTTTAATTCTAGATCATGAAAAATACAAGCTCAACGAACTAACCTCCTTTGCAGAACACCCAAAATTCTTAAGGGAAAAACTTTTAATGGCTGTAATCATTATTACACTCTCATGTTATGAAAACGGGAAACTAGTATAATTATAATCAATGGAAATGTCAAGAACCACTGATTCCTAAAATTCTCAATTTGCAAGCAACGACCCATAGGAAATAACTAATGTAGAAAAAATACACCTATTAAAAGTTAGATCAAAGGATCCAATTAAATGTTCTCTTGTCAAAGGGTTCAGTTTCCTGTTTCGCCTCTGCAAATCCAAAGTGACTCTCTAATGGAGAGTAACACTACATGTGTTGAGTTGTACGCTCACGAGTAACAGCGAGAGAAATGAGTAAATGTTCAACGTCCAAATGTCCAAATGTCGTGTTGCTGTGGCTTTGGCTTATTGGCGTAGGTCTGTGAGAATGGTGAGAATAGTAAGACTGGTAAGGGAAGGAATGGGGATGTTCAGCAAGCATTGGATAGAAGAGAAGGTGGAGGATGCGGTGTTTGAACAATGGCGCATGTGGCCCGTGCAATTGCACCCCCAAACGGGCTACGACAGCACCTGTCATAACCCGTCTTTGTTATTGAGCCTCTCAACCTATAATCACACACGTTCTCAAAAGCACGATGAACCCAAACTGAATAATAATTTGTTTGATTGATAATCGAAAATGGTTCGCACCTCGGAAAGGAATAAATAAAAAACAACTACTAGAAGATTGTTACACTAAGTAGAAACAGGGTGTTCAGGCCAGCCATGGCAATTTCAATTGAAAAATGTTGATTACTTCAAGCACCGTTTCCGACTGCCGTGGCTACTCAAGTAGACACAATATGTCCAGATCAGACATAGTTTTAAAGTTTTTTAAAATTGGGTGACTGGAAAGAACTTCTTCCACTTTCCACGCCAGGAATACTCAAAAATCGATTAGAAAAATGGATGATTTGAGTTTTCCGATTACCCGATTCTTAAATCGACATTTTTTAAACAATAGTTATATTGAATCGAAAATAACACAAAAATCTTACGAAACCCCTTCAAATCTTGTATAATTTCTTCATTGTTCGAAATTACTCTAAATTCTCAAAAAGCCTAAAGAAATATCAGGAAATCTTTGAAATTACGCGCAAATTTTTCCACCCCGAATGATGCTTTTTCTATTGGACTTCAAATGGACAATGATACTTTCAAAGACCCCCTAATCCCTTAAAGTATCAAGTATTTTGTGGGTGATCCGCAAATTAAACTTAGAAGATCTTGAAATCGTAGAAATCGGTTTAAATGTTTGACAATCATTCAGAATCATTCAGAAATATAGCTAAATGCATTTAAATTCCTTAAAATCTGTTACATCACTTAGAAAATCTTTTGAATGATTTAATTTGTAATGTCATAAATATCCCTAAAAAATCGGACGAAATTCCTTCAAATACTTGAACATTCCTCGAAAATATTTTATCTTTAGAAATCCCTTAAAAATCATTTAATTCCTGCGAAATTTTTTTAAGTCCTAAATTCTTTGAAAGCCATTAAGTTCTATTAAATTTTATAAAAATTTGTCGGAATCTTTTACCATGCTTTGACTTCCTTAAAACTCTTTCAAAGATTTTAAAATAATTTAAATTTCTTAGAAATATTTTTAAAAAAATTGAAAATCCTTCGAAATTTTCTGACATCCATTAAAATCTCTTAAAGCTTTTCGAAGTCCTGAAAAATCCTTTTGCAATTGTTTAGAATTTCTTGAAACCCATTAAAATTTATTAAATTCCAGAAAACCCTTTAACATAATTGGCAATTGATGTTTTTTACGCTTTAAAATTGGTAAAATCCTTTGAAATCTTAAAGAATTCCTTACAATCATTTGGAACCTCTTGAAATTAGAAAAAGTAGATCATCTATAAGAGTCGGAAAAAATTATCGCTTAATTCGATTAATCTGGTTTATAAGTATCAATTAAAAATTTGCTGGGTTCAAATACTTTTACTTTTTTTGTCATAATATAACATTATAATATACTTTAATATAATATAATACTGCTATAAATATATAATATTTTTATTGTTTCCTATGGAATTTGTTGAAAATTAAAAACTTTTGGAGACCTAGCCTTAACTACTTTCACTTTCGAAATATTCCTTTAAAACCCTTGGAAAACATCCACAGTGTCTCCCATAGTCCTTAAGAATACTTTGAAATCTTCTTTCGTATATTATAAGCAATTGAGATAATATCATACATGCATAT
Organism: Druon quercuslanigerum; assembly: GCA_010014905.2. Taxonomy (NCBI): domain Eukaryota; kingdom Metazoa; phylum Arthropoda; class Insecta; order Hymenoptera; family Cynipidae; genus Druon; species Druon quercuslanigerum. The sequence goes on along the minus strand of JAAAKG020155275.1, from coordinate 27,468 downwards.
TAGTCACAGTTTTACTGCATACATGTATAGAGGAATGTAAAGCTAAAGGGATCGTACTCTTTAGATAGATCACATGCGACACTTTGGAACTAATCCTTTGTGTGGAAAGCGAGCGAGAAACGTTTGTCATTAAGCGAATCACAGGTGGCTTGATTGAAAGGGGACTAGTGCAACATGTATGCGGTCTAAGTGTTCTTGAAGTATCGATTTTCGGAGGAATGACACGTGTACAGCTGTTAATTACAAGTGTCTTGTTTATCACGTTTTTCAAACACTTGTAACTCTATCAAAAGTTCCCATAAAAATGTTAAAAAGATACAAATTGAATATGGATATCCAACATATATACATAAATAAATATAAATATACATACATAATAATGATTTCAATTAACGAAGAACACGTTAATCATTGAATGTACTTCTTTTTAAATGCCGAAATAAAACAATATAAATACATATAAATAGAACTAAATTTTTTATTTGTAACGTGAAATCGTGGTTGGTAGAGACGTTGTTCAATTTGAATAATATTCGATAGGAAGAACATTTTATCCGAGAAAATACATTCAAACGGTTTCTACGCCCGATGCGATTCTGTCGAAAAGTAAATCCCAATAGTCAAATTCAACTTATTGGTTCGTGTCCGACTCCCCTCCGATATTATTCGTTACCACCGATCGGTATAGCGTAGAGGAGAAGATAACTGTTCCCAACAGAGTTAACACGAGACTGTGCCCCTCTTTCACATTTTTGTGACTTTCATTATTTTTTAAGCGTGCTGCCGCTGGGGGTTGAAACTGTGGGATAAGAAGAAGTTTATTACTCGTGTGCGTTGGCCAAATTACTGAAAGTTTGCAGTCAAATTCACCTCGATGAGCACCAACCGTTTCCGCTTTTACCATATACAATGAGATGGTGGACTTCTTGCTACTGTTTTTTCATTTGCTCTGTCCGCAATCGTTCTCCTGCTATGTTTATAAATTTAATTGTATACTTGAATTTTAAGCAAGAATTCATTGTAACTCTTCATCCCAGATTATAATTAGTAATTTTTAAATGACATTCTTATATTTACCCATACTGATTTTAGTCATAAAAGAGTTTTTATCCAACTACGAAAGGTTTGCATATTTTACGCTTTGCGAAGCGATTGGTATGCAAGCCGTAAAGTGATCACTGATTGCAGATCGTGCTCTCTACAAAAACGGTTCTGCTACCAGCACACTTCTCTCTTTTAGAAGAAAACCTAATACTGGTGATTGGATTTTATCTGAAAGAAATTTTACATCGAATTCTATAGAGTTGAAACTGTATTGATTAAAGCAATTTTTACGTCAAAGACGGCACAGATTTTTAGCGAAAATGTAACGGAATTTTGAATAAACTCAACTTGAATAATAATAACAAATAAGGTCTATTAATGATTTAATAAATTAAGAATTTTAGAATAGTTATATTTGCTGCTAATTCAATTACTTGAAAACAAAGCTTTCCTAAAAACATAGATACGAGGAAATTTTTTTCCAGAAGTCCTGCATTGCCTAAAGGAATATATTACAAGCACCCTTTTCTCCACCAGCCTACAGTTTTATATATTAATCGACGACCTATCCACGGTGAATCTATTTGAGGCCAACGCGTCATGCTCTGATGAAGTTGTTAATTATTAATTCAAAATTTCCCAGCCGAGTCTCCTCCTTAGGGAGAAGGCTCGAGGTCACTCGATAGCACGGGATCGTTCGGCAATGCAGAGAAACTGAAAAGATTTTTTTGCAGGCTTTTATAAACAGAAAGGCCTGAAGGTCTTGGTTCTGTTGGCTAAGTCATCTTCAGCTGTTATTACAGTAAAGCGGATATTGAAATTCATATTTAATGATGGCAAGAGTGCAAGAAGTGGGAAGGTCGTGATACAAAGGGAATGAAAGCGAAAGATGAAAGCATACTTGTCTTGAAGCTGGCTGCAACGAATCAGCCTCTAAATCATTTCCATTTTTCCAGAATGAATCATTTTTAATAAATTTGTTTAATCAATTAATTTTAATTTCATTCTAAATAGGAGTACATCCAATTTTAATTAAACCAATAAAGGCATCGATGTTCTTATGTGATAACGTATCAGAAAATGGATTACAATTGCGTTACCAATACGGAGTATCAGACTTCTGAAATCCGAGAATTATAAACAGCGCATTCGAAAAACCTAATTATTCCAATTCAATTAAAGTCAAGTTGGAACTATAACAGCCTTGATCAGATTCCTTATCAAGTCATTTTTAAAACCCACAACTACTTCATTTCTATTTACGATAAAAAGGTCTTTATCTGCTTTATTTTACAATTAATTATGCCGGTACATGCTTGGGATTACGGGTCGCTTAGATTCTTATCACACAAGGCTAGTTCCAGTATCTACGAATTAATCCGTAGACATTCTACGCGTCAACGCCCTGTTAGCTACCACTAAATCAGCAGGGTAAGCTTTACTTTGCCTACGGGAACTGCGATTTAAACCACACCCGAGGTTGAAAGAGATTTTAAGAACTCGAAGGAGCTTTGTGTTGCCTGAGAAGCAGAGGAGTTTCAATAGAAAACTACTTTCAGAGAAAAACTCTTGTTCACTTAAGTTGATATAAATGTAAAGGCCCCTTAATACTTGGCTTTAAACAAAATTCTTGAAAGATCTTCAATATACTATAAAATATTACAGATTTCAGTCAGGCGATTGTTTGAATTTTCTTCCGATGTATACAAGATGATTACACCCCCCTTTTAAGTTGTTAATATTTTCTAATAATACATGATAACTTTTACAAATCATAAAGTAGCGGCACTACAAGTACCGAATCAGATTACTCGAATTCAAGTTAGTTCGAGTTGGAGAAGAAACCATTACATAAATGATACTTTGTGATTGGGGGCAACTCTAAAGAAAAGTTCAATCAAGTTGATTGGTCATTGATATCTTCGATAATCACTGCAGAGTAGAACGTCGACGAGGGTACTTGAAACGGAAAAGTCTTGAGTATAGTAGAATTGCAATAATATCGGAGAGGGAAAAGTGGCGACGATTAAGCTGGTCTCCATGCAGCATGAGAACCTTACCCTGTTCTAACGGCATGCCTATGTAAATGTGACAGAAATTTCTGGATTCTAGTTCCAAGACACTGGTTAGCTAGGAAGAAGGTATGAGATGTAGAGGCAGAGGATTACGAAGATAGTTGTAGAATTGTGGAATCCCGCAGTTGGGGGCGATTAGATCGCAGATAAGAAACGTAGAATATGCAGGAAGGGATGGATGAAATAGATGGATGAAGAGTTAGACACATTCCATAGTGTTTAAATTAAACCCACCAGTGTCCGAAGTCAACCTTCATACTTTAAGATTAAAGGCCACTAAGGTTCATCTACAGTAACTTCTGTAAGGAAACAGGACATGGCAGTAATATATTTCTAAATGCCAAAATATATTTTACGTAAGAATTGGTCAATTAAAACAAAGGATTTAGTAAGATTCATGTTCTGAGAGCAGCACATTGTTACATGAATTTCTTTCTTTCCATAAATAACTAAAAAATCCCTGAAATCTTTGTTTACGCTATAATATTTTAAGAACTGTTGTACTGAATTTGTAAATACTCTGAATACACCCTGCACTATCAAGTTTCCTCTTTGCAAGGATTGTTTACAACTGCAGGTCACACGGCATGCACTGAGCTTTGATTGTCCGTTCCGTTTATTTTGCTCTTCTACCTTCGCTTTAGCTCTCAACTCCATCTCGCTCTCTCTCTCTCTCTCTCTCTCTCACTCGCTCGCTCTCCCTCCTATTGTCATCGAAAGTTAAGCGAAAGCTTTCGTAATTGACTCGCATCCGGTTTTCGTACCTCTCTCCATGTTGAATTCGATTAAATTTGTCTGAACAGTCGCTGCCACGTGAATCCCAATGGAGCTTTCACCTTAACGGAATCTTGATTGCGGTTCACGATAAACAAACTTGATAGTTGAAGGAGATTCAAATTATTCTACTGTTGACTACTTTTTTTTAAACAGAAGTTTAACTGTGTTCTTGAAATTTAAATCTCATCAAAGATGTTGCAATTTCTTATATCAATGCGTTCATGCAATGAAGCCTTTACATCGTATTGATATACCATAATGGTTAAATTATCCAAAAAATAAAAGTGAAGGAGATCTGGGGAATCCATTACTTATAATCATTTATTGGAAAATACTGTACTTAGCATAAATTTAACACATCTCAACATATCCATTGAGACAGATTGTGAGTGCACTGAGGTAAAATATCTTTATGATTCGCTAGCGCGACTCGCTGGGCCTCTGTTTTCCAGCGATAAGAGACGCGTTTCTTTTTTCGTTCATGAATGCAAACTATTCTACCGGGACGCTTGCAGTGCGACGGTTTCTGCATCCGGTGAAAAAAAACTTTTATTATTTGAGAACCGAAACATATAGAAAAGATATCCACTCGTTGCTACTTTCCTTACTACATTCTTGATTTTCCGCAATTTTCACCATGAACTGGTATAATTTGATGCGTAACTCTATATCAATTAGGCATACCAAAGTTAATTAAAACTCAAAGTCCCTTAATATAAGATGGAACGTGCGTCACTTATGTTTTGTGGAATTCTCCCAGATGCAGCTACACAGTCATCGATGCTTATGTATTCGAGCGGGTCAATTCAATTCGAAATACGTATATCTTTTCTCTTGAACTCTAGACGATGAGTACCTCTAATCCATATATACGTATCTGCATTCAGAAGTAGCAATCCGGAACGTTTGGAACATTCCTTAATAGTTTGACAAAACTTTTGGTTCCCGCTTGCTGAGGTCGGTTGGAGTTTCCGGCTAAATCCGCTGGAATTCGTAGAATGTCCAATCCGCAAACATTGCGACAAGATCCAGGAGTGACTAAAACCACGGAAAGTCCGATCATCCGTTCCTGCTCCCTTCTCGTTCCAAATCTGCCATTCTGAGTGACTCACCTCAGAATTTTAGATGCATAACCTATCTGTGTCTAAATTCTACTGCCCAGTAGTATTTGGAGTGAAAAGAGTTTAGTAAGGGGACAATGCCGAGATACGAACAGGCGAGCGCATTTCCATCTGCAATTTTGCGGTCCAGAAAGCGGCGATACCGCAAAGTCCAGCGGTCGCATCTCATGCCGCACTTACGGCCATCGCGGTTATTCCGCGCGGCAACGAACGCGACGAATGTTGGTTTATAGCTCCGAGCACACCGCAAATATCGCGAGCATGATAAAGGTCGGTTGTCGCGACACTCTTCCATAAATGCATAACCCCTCAACCCCTGCCACCTTTTTTCCTCTCTTTCCACCATCACCCGATGTAAACCATTTTCCTCTTCTTTTGCATGTGAAAACGGAAAACATATATGCTTTTCTAGCCAGTATGCAAAGTCGAGTCGGGATTTTCTTGTATTTTTTCTACCGTTGCAAACCCACCACTGCAGGATTCGTTATTTCTTCCTGCTTTGCTCCTATTTCTCACAACCTCCTCACCATTCTGGTTCTCTGGATTCAGCTCGGATTCCTCGCTGGATTCCCTTACTTGTCGCATTATTATACATATGTTAAGAGACCAGGAATTTTCTTTCCGCAATTCCGCACCGCTGATATTCTGATGTTCATTGTATGGCGGGAATCTCTAAAGATTATGCAAAATTACTTTAAGTGCTTGAATTAAACAGATATTCTTTAGTTTATCGATACGGATATTTGAGAAATTATCGGAAAATATACAACAATAGATATCTGCTTTACAAAATCAATATCGAGTTTTTTCTACGTTTTGGAAAGAGGCTAGACATCAGAGAAACCCGCAACTGCAAAAATCTGAAAGCAAGCAAAACTATAAAAAGTTGCCGGCGATTCTTTTCATTTGTCCTCTCCTCTCTTGACCATAAAAGCACAAGCGAGTCATCCACCGTAGTCTATTGAGTCGGTCAGCCTTTCGTAGCTGCAATTGAATCGAATGTACCGGAGGGAAGTACACTTAGCCTTCTTGCTTGTCCCGTCTCTTTTCTCTTTCCCAATACTAAGACCAACACCCTCTTCGAAACTCCATCGTAGCACCCAGCAATAATCTTGTGCACGCCAAGAGAAAATTTACTTGGACGCTCACGTATTTTCCCAGTAGTAACAATATTAACGACTAGGGTATTCCGCTCGAAAGGAATCAAATATTCCCACCGGTATAAAGACCTTCGGGCATCGCGTCAAGTCTGGTCACCGCTTGCTCAGCACCATTCGTTCAGGTCATATCGATGTTATTGCGAAATTGTTTATAACAATGTTGTTCTACTATAAATAATGTAGAACCTTCGTGGACCTGAAAATACGTATAGTTTGTTCGAGTTCTAAGGCTGTGGAGGATATCTATCATTTGTTTTTGCTGCAGAAACAAATCAGTTTACTGTTATAACAGAATGTGTGCCAACGAAATATTTTCTCCACTTCCCAGTAAATGGAGTTGTACTGGGATAGCACAAAAACGATATACCAAGCGGAAAGGGTGCCAGAATACTACACTTTTCGCACTACTCGACTTCTGTTATCAGCAAAAAGAAATTCGAAAACGAATAAAAATCTGCCAAGCTAAGCTTCGCGTCATGAACTAGTTTCCGAATATAGCCTTGAAATTATTCTAGACATATACCGCAAGCACAAATCGGACTCTTATTCGACTGACAATCAATATCAGATCAGACATACGTAGTTTGGACTTGTCAAAATGATAGGTTGTAAAAACAATCTATAGTATTGTTCGATCGAGTTCAAACTTTCTCAACATTTTTGAAAAAAATTATTCTCGATAATAAGATCCGCCTTATTAAAAATTCTCAATGGTCCTTGCTTATTTTTTCTCACGTTTTGCCGGCCACTCAAGCGATTACTGCAAGCTGCGTGACGCAGTCGGTGTGAAGTTACTTAGCGAGGCCAAGATTCGCTTGGGATGACCTCACTTGCCTAATATGCGAGAGGGTAAGTAGCTGCATAGTTAGGGCAGGAAAGGAGGAATAAGCGAATGGCAGGCCAAGATGGTGGTTTAAGTTTCACTAGGTGTGCGCTGGCTTTTATATCCTACTTAAATGGTTATATATATTATATTTGGTGCGAATTTTCCAGAGTCAGAAGGTCGGTATTTACAGTACGAACTAATCGCGACAACGCTGGGTCGAACCTCAGACCAGCGGTCACGCGAGAAGTGACAAATCTGTTTACCCTCACAATATTTGCTAGAAACTCTGAGGTTATTTCTCAACGTCAGTTCAAGAGTACTTGCAAACTAGTTGCATATATTATATATACATTCGTCTTGTCCAGAAAAATAGGAAGCGGATGATATCTTAGTTGAGAATAATCTAATCACATTCTTCTGATTCTAGAACTTTGCAAACTACAGTTAGATTATTACAAGAAAAGCGTAACCTTCCAATCGACTTCTAACGAATTACTGTGGCAATTTAAACTCACATCAAGAGTGAACGTTACTGGTTGTGAGTTTAAGTTAGTCGTTCTTACTTTTTTGAAAAGCATGGGATTAGATTTTTTAGTTGTACCACAGTTTGAGCAGTGCCTTTCAGCAGAGACCTGTCTTCACGACAACGTATCACGCAACAGTTTTAACGACCAATCGCAGCCTCAGCGCCTTCGGCGGCTGCGGTAGACGCGAGAATTCGCCTTTAATGATAGATTGTCACGAAAGCTCTCAGAAATGAGAATCTGAGAAGGCTGAGAGACATCGTTACTGGGCTGGCTATAATAGTATCTGTGGAACTTAACATGATGCAGAGAGCGAATGCGGAATGTGCGCTCGTAATCTTCATATCAACAAAACCTTCAACCTTCGACCTCGTCCAACAACGCGAACGTTCTTGCGTGTCTACAGTTCACAAATCGTGAGCAACAGCGGCGTAACTACATGGAATGAATTTCAAATCGCCCACTTCTTTTCATCAAAATATCATAACTTTTCAAGTATTTCATATGAATTAAAAAATGTTTATTTATTAAGTGATCAAGAATTTATTCAAATTTTCAGTTTATTTAAAATTTTTATAAGCTTAGCAAGTAAATAATTCACAGCTCTGAACATAAAAGGACATTTTCAAACAGGCAAATTAAGATCTTGAAGGTAAAGTAGAAATGGGTTAATGGTAAAGACTTTGAAGTCGAACGAAATTTTCTCTCTCGATGTTTTTTTTAATGAAAACACTTGTATTAAATAGTGGTTGAGGTTAACATCTAAATTAAGTTAGCGACCCACATGTATTATAGAGAATTAATTCAGTTTAATTTGAACTCGGGAAATGCAAGTGGCGAGGTGTGTACCTACTCTCGTTGTTCAGTCTGTGAGTCTGTCTTCAAAACTGCTCAAGTTCGCATTTTTTATTTTAATAAACAATCGTCTGCAGTAAGTGCATCCTTTGCATAGATGATTTCTAAATCATACGCTACAATGCGGATAGATATACGAAAACTCAGATACGCTTGCCCCAGATTCCCATAAAGACTCAGCAATAAACCGTCGCACATCGGCGTCCAATTTGATTAAATATTGAATGTATGTAAAATGGAAGCAATTATCATAAATTGATGGCGCTATCGTAATAGAGAATCAACTCTGCTGTGGCATTCTTTGTACAAGCACTGATACGTGATTGTCTGAACATTATGGTATAGACCATAAAGTAACGTGTTATAACGATCGTGCTGAGTATAACTTATATGTATATCGTAAAATTTTTGTCGCATGAGTCCATTATTCACTTGAAATGAATTTCCCTCGGTTCCAAGTCCAACAACATATGAATGGGGCAATTTTGTGCATAAAGAGGGTACGCAAGGTTTTTTTTTAATGAAATTATTCATACACGAGTACAACATTATAAAAAGGATAATTTGTAAATGTAGCTATCTCCGCTCTTTTAAAACTTTGCATAAGATATACATTCTATAATTGTTATTACATTTCGAGGAAGCTCTCGAATAATCGATAAAAACCCAGACCGAAGTGGTCTTTGAGTTTCCTAATTAAATAGTGAAATTATGCAAAGTGTTCTTCATGAGATTCCAAACTTTTAGATTACCTAGATCTTGTATGGGAGACATATGGAAATAGTTGTTTCCGATTTAAAAGCTCTCTATAAGAGAGATATTGTCATTCAGAGTTGGACTCGAACTGCAAGTTTCAGGCTTTCCTCGACGCTTCTCGGATTATGGAAGATTGTGTCACTTATCGCCACTTAGACTTGGTTACAAGAGATTCGCTCGAAAAATCGAAGCCTACCGCGATTCCTGGCTTGACGCCAATTCACTTTGATGATTAAATGACGTGTGTGCGGTTCAAGTCGGAAGGTCGCTGTAATCTTATTCTGCTCGGCACTCATTTAGCTTCCTGATCACGAACTGACAAACTGAAATGCTTTTCATGCTAACAAAAATTAAGTGTGTTTTTCATGCACGGAAAGTTGAAAAATTTTGATATTTTCTTTTTCTTAAACTTTTTACTTTCTCTTAATTCCTAATAAAACTTGTACAAGAACAATTATCATGAAATGAGTCAAATATATGGAGCCGCGTGTAACGATGTTTCTATGCCAGTGAGCTTTGCATACATTCTATGGATTGTCGCAGGTCAACATGGCACGACTCGAAGGCTAATCTCCTTTAATGCTTTCATGCCTTGATTCTGATTCTGCGAACTGTAGAAAACGATAGCAATAATTCCAGAGGCGCATCGACTTTATCCCGGGTTCAAACACGCCTCCGCTTGCTGCCGTCATCAATGCTGTAAAATGCAGTCGATGGAGTTACCCCCAAATTTTTCGTTGTCGCCTGCATTAATCCCCAGCTAGAGAGGGTGCAATTGCGTACAAAGGAGCATATAGGCACTATGTAGCAAAGTGGGAAGCTCGACAGCATAAATCAAAGCATGGGAGCTCGTTTGGCTAAAAGTAAACGCCGCTACAGCACGCGATCGAAATTCACTACGAAAATCCTGCGGTCGCCCGTCCTACACGTATTTTATGCTATTATTGAATACCGGGACAGATAATGGACAGTAATTTTATCGGTAAAACGCTCAATCCAGTGGAGATAGAATTTAGTGTTTATATTTAAATAAAATGTTACAACAATACCCCCTATTCTGCGAACCGACTAATTTATGTAATGATAAAATTAAATTATGCTAAATCTATTTATGCTTAATTCATTACAATAATTAATATTTATTTGTTAGTTTAAGGCATAAAATCTTATTGTTATAATTATAATGATGTATTAAACGAAAATGGAATAAAATAATAGATGAACCTACGCTTCGAAGCTGATGGAATCAAGCGCGAAAGTGAAAAATGCAGGGTAAAAGAGTTAATGGGGGAAAGAATAGAGAGAAATGGACCACTTTAATTGTTTCTTTTCACCCGATCTTGAAGAAATTTTGCTACATGCCCTAACATAACCTAATCATTTTTTCTGACGGCCGGAGGATCATATGTGAAAGCGGAGAGGTTGGAAAAAACTCTACTTTTTCTTTAGCATCAGAAAATAATTGAGGGGAGGTTGAACTCTGTACAAAAAATATTAAACCTAATAATCATATATTACGATAAAAAAAACTATGTAATTCAAGCTAAATCACGTGTAGAGAACATAATGTATATTTTCGGGATTGATCATTTTATTGAAAAATGTTAGAGCCGCTGGATTGTATTTTCCGTTTTTTAGGCCATAACTGTAAAGAATCTTGAGAGACATAAAATGTAGATTGATATGATACTGGCTGTAAATTACATTCCAGTCCTGCACCTCTTTCAGATTGTTCGGCAAAAGCCTTCTACATAGAGGTATTTCCTGGGATAAATTAAAGCTGTAACAAAACCTACCCCTGACATCGATAAAAGCACCGAATGGTCTGATCCCATTAGATTAAGATTTCGACAGCTTCTTGGCAGGCTCCAAACATCTTATTAGAATAGTATAAAATCAAGTCTCAGTGTGCGTTCTAAACCTTTCCTGTGAACGAAAAGACTAAATTATAAGAAATAAATCAAAATAAAAAGAATTTGCACTAATTAGGAAAGAATTTTAGAATTCAATTTCTACTTTGTGTTTATTTCAAACCAATAGTCGGGTCAGTCGTAACATCTAACTACGAGTAGTTTGCAGATATTGCATTTACTTTGTTGCCACAACTCGTTTAACCCACGACACAATTAACTCACGATCAAGATATAAAATTGAGGAGCTCTTGGAATATGAACCCGGTACTCCCACTCCAACAGCGACCTAACCTGTACAACCGCACGGCAACCTGCAGCCAGCGTGTCGACGCGCCATGTGCATATCTCTGACGTCAAAAGCATCCCCAGACCCAGTAATATCACTGTGGAAGCTTACCGGGAGACTGATAAATCCGGATGCCAAAATCCTCGCCAGGGTGTGGTTCTTCCTCGGTCGGCCGGGCGGATGGGTTCAGGATCACACTACGGGATTAAGTACTTTGTACTTGAATGGATGCAGGAAACTTGTGTCCCTTGTACTTATACATGCACACGTGTGTATCGTGATCTGAAGTCGTCCGTTTGTGTCCGTGAGTATTTCGCAGAGAGAAAGTGATGGGTACAATTGGATGGGTAGATAATGTAGGTTTGGACGGTCTCGGTCGGTTCAGGTAAGGGAGCGGATGTAGGTGAAATGGAGCAGGATAAGGGAATACCCAGGCAAGGTCCTGCCTTCGCTAGGACATTGTTGATCTTGGTGTTCCGTTCCGTGAAATCCTACCAGTCCTCAGCTCAAAACTCTTGTCCACACCTATTTTCGCCAATTTCGTTACAGTTCTTGTTATTCTCTATTTTATTATTCACAGCACGACTTTTGTTCTAAACACCTCACTATCACTATCAAGTACTTTGAGGTAATTATGCAATTTACGGTCTAATCATCTCTACGCGCTACCTGGACGAAGCTGCTGCAGCCGGCTTTTCATTGCGAGTTTAAACGTCGACAGCACTCTTCTGAAATCTTTGGCAGCAATTGCATTACATATTTTGCTGCTCAAACTACTATCTCGTGGTCAGAGATCAGAACATTATATGAACGTCTGTTTCCCAGTGTCCGCGGCCTTCCTCGTCGATAATCAACGAGTTCCAAATTTCTAACCTCCACCCAACTTGTGCAACATAACTTGTCTAACCTCTTGTCCTAAGTACACGAAACTTGTGCTTCTTGATTACTTCCTAGCGTTACGGTAACACGAGACTCTAATGCCACCTGACGTTCACTACACGTCAGGTCGAGGCGAATATATATCACTTTCAGAAATTGGCAAGACTTTTAAAAAATGTTTTTGACTGATAGAAGCTCCACGTAAAAAGTAGAAAGCTTGTAGTAGGTGCATTGATGTGTCTGCACGTAGATTTCTCTCGGCGAGCCGCATTCATCAGTCGGCACCACTGTAAAGTATGTTCCACAGGAGTCAACAAAAGGCGCGATGAGATCGATACGCGACGTTGGTTCGCGACAATACCGATGCTTGGGGCTTGAAAATCCAAGCGGAGACTAGAAGCGAAATAACGGAAGAAATCGGGAAACGTGCTGCTGCGATTTAAGGCGTCAAGGCCGTGAGCACTATCCTGACAGTGGTGCGCGGCGCCATGACAGTGGCGGCTGCTCAGCACACATTCATCCCCCCACCTCGATTTCTCATGACTCTCCCACCGTTGAGTCGAGAGAATCTACCAACCCCTCGGCCCGTCGAAACTACCCTGTTTCAGCCCCACCAACGCAATATTGATCGGTCGGAAGGGCGGCATCCAGAACCGTATCAACGACTTCAGGAGCCCACGCGGGGAAAAAAATTACCCCTTCGAGCATTGATTTAATTTCGAGTTCGAACATTGATTTAAAGGTTTGGATCGTCTTTTTTTAGTACTAAACAGAATTCCCAATATGTCACTGAACAAAGTTTCTGAAGATCATTCGCAAGTTTCGAATACTTTATATTTAAGTTATAAAAATTTGTATTTCATTTCTGGATATAATGTCCAATTTTTTTAATATTGAAGATTGATAGAATGCGATAAAAATGCGAATAATACAATCTATAGATAAAAGACATATGTAGGGTGCTGATAAAAATATATTAGAATGGTGAAGTAAAACGAGAATATTTGAGCTCGGGTCTATACGAAGGGAGAATCAGGTGAAGGAGAATGACTACTGCACATTGAGCCTCAGGTAACACTTGACAACTTATCCCCGACCTATTACGGTTCTGTTAACCAACTACCCAACTCATTCTTTCTTCTCAACCCCAGCGAACCACCTTCTCTCTTTCCTCTACCCTATTCACCAGGAAGTGGATCCATTGCAAAACAACTTACTACACGAAATAATCTGAAAGTCTTAGCTCTGATATACACGTGGAACAATTTTCATGAATAGAATATATCTTTTTGCCGAGCTTTTTGTAACTAAATAGGAGCTAAGTAACTAAATTCATCTACCAACAACTGCTACGAAGAGGAAAAATAAAATTCTTTGATAAATTTCCTCTATCTTACGTATTTATATGAATGAATCAACAGATTCAACTATTTCGAAATAAACACCAAAGGCAGAATTAAACCAGATGAAGCGTGCTCAGCATAACTCTTTTAACTTTAATCCTTTCAGTTTCGCATTTCGACAATGAACCAAGGGGAGCAATAGTAGGCTGCGAAGGCATGGATCGATGTAGCGGCGATTTGTGGAATCCCAAAGAGCACTAAAGAACTTGAACATCAAGTGCACTGGATAAACTTACCACAGTGGCTCTCTTTCCGAATCCTGCAAGTCCTTCAAGATCTGAAACCAAAGAAACAAAGTTAGTTGGAGCGTTAGAATCGAAATACAGAATCAACTTACATAGAACTTTTGTAATTTACAGCCTGGAAAATCCCCGTAAGAGCGATCGTGTGACCGAAAAGCGTTGGCTCAAGTTAGAAGCAGAAGATGCGAAATAGGGAACGGAAGTGGTCAGAAACAAAAAGGATTTCGGGAGAAGAAAGTTCTAAAAAAGTTAAGCAACAAGGTTCTTGGCTCTTGAAACTTCTGACAAACTACAATTTCAGTAGAGACGGCTTTAATTGTCAACAACTTCAGACACTATGCTTCATTTGTATGTCAGAGTATGACGCTTTGTATCCCATATATAAATACATACGTGTTTTAAATTTATTTATAAACAGATAATAGCGAAAGTTCAAGTACTGTTCTGAAAAAAAAGAATAGTATTCTTCAATAAAATTCAGTAGCAGTTTTATTCGCCAATTTATTCACTCGTTCGTAAAGCAAGGTGATATTTCGTCGCTCGCCGTTTGAGAAAGGGTATCGGCTCTTCACTGCACTGGGTGGTGGGAACGTTTCCAGCTTCGAACTTCCTTCCTTGACTTCTCCCACGATATCGACCACTTTACTGAGTTCGACTTTCCCGCCACATTTCAATTCACCTCTTGACATCCGGGAATCAGTGCATTTCCGGCATAGCGAGAAATCTCGGGCGACATACATTTCCGCTCGTGGGACCTCGGAAAGGTGCACGCAATGTATATACTGCTATGAATAATAGAATTGATCAACCTGATACAAAAGGGAATCAATTTTATTGCTAATATATTTTAAATAAAACCTTTTACTTTATGTCACCGAATTTAGTAAGAGCTTGAGCCCTGCTGTCACGTAAACAATTCTTTTAAACTTTATTGCTCATAAACTAATAAGTCAATATCAAACAGACGTATATCGTTTTCTCCTGTATCGCGCTTTTTACCCTATTTTTTCAGGCGATCATATTGGAATTTGTTTTAATTTAAATTTGTATATGTTTTCTTATGCTGAACACGAATCTGCCTGAAAAAAGTATCGTTCTCTTACCGTTTTTGAGATATCGTGCTTTTTACACACGAAAATGTCAATTTTTTTTCTATTTTTTGGGAGATACGCTGATGTGTATCGGAATGCCTTAGAATTTAAAGCGATTCCGACTGGGGCCATTTATGAATGGTAGGTACTTTCAACCCCTTTTACGGTTTTGCGGGCATATCTTTTGGCATCGATCATCATTTGGCCATCGAATTCGAAAAGGTTTCGATTAGTGGGCATTTACCACTCGTAGGCTCCTGATCCTTTTTCCATCTTTTCCACAAACAGCCCTAAAACATACGCCCGCACCCCTACAAAAACCGTTTGAAAGGGGTCAGGGGAGCCAGCAAGTCATAAATGCCTACCATTCGAGATAGTTTTGATTTCGAAGGCACCCCGACCACTTTTCCAGCTTTTGCATATCCCATCTCCCCCCTATGAGGCCCATTAAAAATCGTTATAAATGGGACGAAGGTGCCTACAAGTCATAAATGCCGCCTAGTCTGGATCGTCTTTTGCAACTGTCTTACTAGTCCTAAGTTACTCCAGTCTGGATTGTATCAAATTCGAAAGCACTCCGATACACACCAGCATATTTCTTAAAGCACAGAAGAAAATCGACATTTTTAAAAGTAAAAGGTCGATATCAAGAAAACGGTAAGAGATTTGACACTTTTTTCTGCCAGATTTGTGTTCAGAATGAAAAAATACATAAAATATGTGAGTTTAAACAAAATGAAAGGAGATAGACCTTTTATGCCTCTTTCCCATTCGTTTTGATACTGCTGAAAAAATCTTTCGTGCATCTACTGTCTTACTAATTGTGATACCTAGAATCTGGCCATCGGTTTAACTGAACCGCAGTTAAATTTGGCTAACTATTAGTAAGCTTTAATCAAATTAGATTCATGCGTTCTCTTTTACATACCATCAAATCCAAATATTAAGCTATAAAAAAGAACTTCATCTCCAAAAGGGCGGTGTGCGAATAAAGGGTCTCGTTTAAACGTGCTTTATATCTCGTAGACTCCCACGTAATCACCAAAACTACGGATTCGAATCTAATCGGCAGCTCGTTAGAAAACGCCCCCTAAGACTAATAAGATCTCGCGCATGGTCGAAGAGAAAGGATACACGATCAGGGCAGCGTGGCCCATAGCATGAGCCCATGTTCTTCCTGATTACCGCTTTCTTTCGTAAGTGGGTGGTTAGAGAAGAACGGAGTAGGCTTCGCTTTATAATCGTCTGTAAACTAACTCAGCAATACAATACGCGGCACTACGATAGACGACAGAAACACCATTAAACCAACAGAATTCCCAACCCAATACTATCAGGAAACGAATCGTACTGCAAATACTAACAATGCTCGCAAGTATTGGTACTTATTCAGATAAGAAGTGCACGTTTCCGGTTCAGGGGCCAATCTGATAAACTTAACACTTTCTAAAGTAAATACTGTAAGCATCTCTGCATAAATTATTTTCCTTGTTCTTAAAATCCCGAGAAAATGATCCAAGACAGTTGAAATTCGAAACCTGATTACTACCGCGCGTATCGACTTTGGCTGTCGATGAGTATAAAATTATAATTCTCGTACGGCCAATAGTCGTGGTCAGAAGCTCTTTCACCGATCAGCACACGGTGACATCGAGCAGTCTCTAATTTTAGATCGGTGTATGTATATATATATATATATATATATATATATATATATATTTTATTATTAACACCAGGCATGGGTCGTGTAAATGGACAACGACGGAAGCTACGAGCTCTCTAATTTTAGATAAATCCATCCTCTAGCCAATTCCCGTTCATACCAATAGTGGCGTCAGCCCACAGTTAGGCTTGTATATATGAAAGCATACGTATGCCTCAAATTGCACTCCAGTAAATCGATGTTTTCCATGTGTGGGTCGTACCAAGCACCTACCTAGAGCTCGAACGTAAAAGAAGTAGCAGAGCGAAAAAGAATCGGATTTTCTTCCTTACAAACAATATTCCTATCTGTCGTACAATTTTCTTTCACCTGCATTGCTTACTCGGAAATGCGTGTTTCTTTGCAATAGAAATAAATTCTGCACTCAGTATCTTTTCATGCAGTTAAAATATCGGCAATATCTATTACCTTAATTTTGAAAATACCTTATTTGTTTTTCCATTATCTCTCGACTGAAACCTCAAACCAGAGACTGGAAAAATCCTCATGCTTTAAAACCTATTGCATCTTGACCTGATCCCTTATCAAGTGACATCCCCTGCGGTATACATTCAAGACTCTCAGCGTTCGATTACTTACGATAGGATGAACAATCCGGTTGTACCAGAACACACAGAATCGACTCTCTTCGAATGGAAAATCGGTAAGATCCAATTTGGTCTACCAGCAAGTCGGTACCATACATCCAGGTAATTTTATATACCTAACTTCCCTTGTCTCGACGAGAATAAATATATGCATTCGGTCCTGCTTTTGAGTGACTTGGAGGAGAATAGAAACGCCTAGAAATATCCAGGAAAAAAATTAATGTCCATTCAAGGTATGTGAATTTTTATAGAAAAAGGGAGAATATACGGATTAGGGAGATGTATTGTTTTAAAGTTGTAAAGACTTACGGCTCACAATCTATTTACATCATTATAATGTTATTCTTCTCTTCAAGTAGTTTTTCAGAGGTTGAAAAAATTACGAAAAGTTGAACCGTCATCTAGGGCCCTTAGCGAACCATACGTTTCAGAAAACTAAAAATAATAACGTCCAGTCTGTCATTTAATGTACCGAAAAATCAATAAAATCGGCCCGTCAGTATTTGTCTCGGAAATCTGACGGTCACAGGCACTGGTAAAGATGTTCACCAGGCAAAACAAAAGATGCCATAAACACTCTTAATGAAATAGCTAAGGAAAAATACAAACATGGCTAGATGCACGAACTCGTTTTGTTGCGATACGTTTATTTTAGAATCACCACGCACAGGAAAGAAACTTCTCACCCTCACTTGTATGTAGTGTAAATGAAAAAGAAAAGGGAGAAGAATTACGAAAAGAAATTAATCAACATAAAGAAGGAGAAGAAGAATCCAACATATTGTCCAGAAACGAAAGGAAAATGCAGCCCTAACACTTCTGCCAAAAAATTCGAGGGATGCACGAACAAAAGTTTATCTACAACCCAGTGTAAATCCCTTTTAACGGATGAAAGCGAATTTAAGAAGGAGGACATCCATAAGTTCATGAATGACCCCTCAACAGAAGGGGATACCTACAAATTGCTAGGCGTAATAAGATATATGAACTGGGAATACCACATGGTAGTATGCCCATCAGGAAGTCTGGACAGGGATCAGTATGATGAGACGGCAAAAAATGTACTTCCTTAAAGCCGAATACAAAGATGGCTCCGAGCCCGTTCCTGTAATGGTGAGATTATGAAAGTTAATGTATATCCAGCTAAACAGGAGAAAGAACAAAGAGTGAAAACTACCTCAGGTAAAATTTCTTGGGGTAATCTATGCATTTTATAAAAACAAGATCATCAATATGAAATAAAAGATAATTCATCTTTCAGTTTACCCTTGCCTATCTTCGTTTTTTTGTAATGGCGATATTACCCCAAACATTTTTACCTGAAACAATGCTTATGCTTTGTTTTTTCGGTAAAACGAGTAAAAAAATTACACCACAGATTTAATGCGATTTAGACCATTGTATTTATTTAAAATTTGTTGAACATGAAAAAGTTGATCTACCACTAAAAGTATACACTTCACAGAGGCTGTCACGCAATTAGAGATATTGTCTGTAAACTCTCTTATTTCCCTTTTTTAAAACTTTTTCAAAAGCAGAAGAATGTACACAATATCTCTGGTGTAAGTCGTCTCCCAGAGCGAACCTCAGCTACTGGGAGGGTCGCCAGGTGGCGGATAGCGAACGCCCTCATTGAGAGTTATCATTTCTCATTTTTGTGATATGATAACTCACGAGGGTAGCTGCGGATAATGATGAATGCACTCCATTTCGTGCTTTGATCAAAATATGGCGTCACCAACCGAGGTATATCTTCAGGAAAAGATACAGATTAACTGCACAATTCTAAAAAATTACAAATATTCGTATAAGACGACGTAAAGTTTTTTTTAAATATATTACTTCACATTTTTGATATATAACAAAGAGAGAGAAAGAAGGATGTCAACTATTAAAAGTCAGTTTAAATCAAACCCAACATATATCAAGCAGTATAGATAATTTTTAGTCATACATAAAATGTGTCAAGTAGTGCAAGTCATTTTAAGCCAGCCGTCTATGAATGCGAAGTAATAAGGAATATGAGTCCCTCTAAAACTGTTTTAAATTAAAAATGGTGTAAATTCTCCTAATTAATTTTTTATGTGCAATCATACGCAAGCGATTTTTCAGCATTAGTCTTTTTCCATTAAAAAAATTTTGTATTTTCGGCAAATCCTAATATAGAGATTGCCGCTAAATTTTCTGTTAAATTTTTAATTAGAATTCAGGAAATTAATATATTCATGCTTTTCTTAGTAAAAGATCAATTTTTTAAAATTATCAAGTTATAGCTTAAGAAAGTAAGGACCGGAAAGAATGGAAGTACCAAGAGATTTGAACCTCTGTGATCTCATCATCCGATTCTAGAAAACAGAGCACGGCATGAACTTATTGAGATGCAAATCATATCTCGCTGGTTCTGACACAGACTCGCCTATCTCCTAGGATATTTCTTTTTCACTTTTTACTTGAATCTTCAGTTCTAACCCGCAAAAATGGAATGCTTTTTATCTGCCTGTTCTTAATATAAATATCTTAATTATCATTGACCGATCTAAACTGTTAAAGCAAAACTGAACATTAGTGAGAGCAC
This sequence comes from Druon quercuslanigerum, assembly GCA_010014905.2. NCBI lineage: Eukaryota > Metazoa > Arthropoda > Insecta > Hymenoptera > Cynipidae > Druon > Druon quercuslanigerum. Next base: position 7,631 of record JAAAKG020155275.1, on the reverse strand, counting down.
TGAGTTTGCTAAAGTTGCAGAAAAACGTATCAGTGTATGAGTGTATTCGGCATCTAGTGATTGTTGATTGAATTACGCTTAAGTCGAGACTGTAAAAGGATTTTCAGGATTCCACAAGGCCAGAAATTTCGTTCCACTTCTAAACCCTGCCAAAAAGCAATCCCAAACCTTCGAAATGAACAATTTCGTTGTTTTCTTTCGGGTCACCAGCAATGAGTTACTATTTTACAACTTTCGCTTCGATTCGTTCAATCCAAGAAGCACAAGAAGCATTTTAAAAGTTTTAGTGAGGAAATTTAAAAAAAAAAGAGACAATGTGTAGTCATTTAATTAAACTGTCAACTAATATTTATTCTCTTTATCGCTGCATAATCTAAAAATCCATTCTGGATGTCCATGTAAAGTTCCATTGAAAAAGCTGCAATTATGTTTTTCATGTAAACACAGGCCATCAGATAACAGACAGGTAGGTAACTGGGAAAACAGTAGATGTTAAGACAGGAAAAGTCACTATCATGAGAGAGAGGTGTCTGCCTGATCGATAAAACACTGTGCTTCTATTTTTACCCCAGTTCCTCCACCACATGCTACCGTGATTTTCAAAGGATTCTTCTTGAACATCGTAAAAAGAAAATGAGTAATCAAGTTTTATCTTTAGACTGTGGACCCTTAAACTGCCAATAATCGATCGTCAGATTTTTATACGTTTCTTGTGTAAAAAACTTCTTTCCTCAAAGTACAGATTTATATTAAGGACTGCTCTTAAATCTTTCCTCACTGTTAAAGCTTAGATTATTTTTCTGGTTGTGGCTATTACACCGTTAAAGTTAAGTAGACTTGATGAGAATAAACGGCATTCTTTATCTATTAGAAACTCTTCTATAATTACAAAGGCGGTGCTCAGAGGGGCTATACTTGGCGAATCAGCCGAGAGTGATAAAACGGGCAAAGGAAGGTCTTTCCGAAAAGTTCGTACGTCCAAGATGCAGCAATCTGTTTTACCTGGAATAGCCACGCCCTTGCATATCCACCCCATTTTACCATTTGTGAATTCGTAAGAATGGCCTACTTAAAAGAAAAAGAGCAGTCCTAACTCTCACTGACAGGAGGTATTACTTCCGCCAATCCATAGCTATTAAATAACTCAAAAATATTTAATCTCACTATATTACGGAGTTTTATCGTTTCAACTGACGAGAAAAATTCATTAGGAGAAAATTACTTGTATCTCTGCGGTCTGTCGCAATAGATAGATGAAGAAAATTGCAGGCCACTTGCAATCGAGTGAGGTGAAGAGTTTCAAGTGTACCTTTAAACAGCCTCCATAAAACTAGAAGCGATCCGCTACAGCTTTATTCTTCTTCGGTAATAAAGTTGCGAGCTCGAGAGCTTTGCGATAGAAGAGAACTCGTATTCTGCCACAGAGTTACTTGCGCGTAACGAAGAAAATCGTTTTCCACTCACCATCTTACTCCATACGTGAGAACGTTGGATCGAACCACTTGTGAGGCTCGAGTACAACGTCACCGACTTCGTTCTTAAGGGTCGTTACACGTGCAATTTGCTCCTTGACTAGGACATGCAGAAAATTTTAACATTTTCAAATATATGATGGTTTCTTCATTGAGAAATGCTTTCTCAAATTTATTTGGGAACATACTCGAAGATATAGATCAAGGCAGGATGATAGAATCAGGTTTGATATATTTACATACGGTTGCAAAAACTTAGAACTTAGATTTTATAATTAAACAGACAATGAGCTAATTATCTTTTTTCGAAAAATCTTAAGCATACATGGATCCTTTGTATGCATAATGTATCTCCATTCTTCTCATGCAAAAAGACTTTATTCTCTGTTTATAAGCCGAGGGATAGAAGCTTTTAGCGAGGAGCTAAAAGTTTGCATCTTATTCATAAAAGCTGTGGATACGAGATGCTTTATTCATAAAATGCACCCCTAGCTTTTTATGTTCCAGAGCCCAGAATACTTGACAATTATTTATGCATGTCGTTTTCTGTGATCCAATTATTAAAAACTATATGGCGCCTTTTTCGATTAATATCTCGAAACTATTGTTGTCGGGAAACCGGCGTTCGTGATTGAATATAGATTGCTTTTTTCGTTTAAAAAGAAAGTCTGCAAATTTAAGGCTTATGAGAAATGTAAGGTTAGATGAAATATAAGCACTATATTTATGAACTACAATCTTAAAAAAGAATGTAAAAAAACGTTGTCTTATCTAGGAACAAGATGTTTTTTATAATGTCGATTCGAATCAAAATCTACATTTTCAATATTTAAATTAACCTATAAAAATTATACATTATGCTCAATGTTCCGGTTAACTATAAAAACCATGTAACATATCCGGTATAACTTTGATCATTTCTTTTCCCTATGATTGATTCATGTACACGTGCTCAGAGATCCGGCGTAATTTTTGGCGATTAAAGCTCTTTGGGTGAAGCAAGACGGAAAACACGTGCTGCGAAAAGTTAGTTGAAATAGAACTCATACAGAAATCCAGTCACGTTGCCTCTGGCAAGAGAAACGAAAAACGTAAGCCAAGGGTCAGCAAAATGATGAAATAATATTAATGCATCTTGCAGTGGTCTGGAAAGGTAGATAGAAAGAGCCAGTCTATTGATTTCAAGGGTGCAATAAATAATATCTTGTGCCAGATGCGCCCCCTGGAAAAAGCAATCGATAGCATTGGAAATAGAGTAGCAAAAAACACCTCATGTCGCGCAACACCTTCAGTGCTTGTGGTCTTGAAATATAATTGAAATTGCTCATAAATTAATAGGATATCAAAAGCTATATGAGACTGGTTAGTATAATTTGTGCATTTTGGATTTTCTAGTGTGTACCTTGCGCTTATTTCCCTTGGCGCTTAAACTTTCTTCTAGTCCAAGACTTTTGATTCCATTTCACACGTTCAGTTTTCACGAAGCTATATTCAGCCACGTCCACCCTTTCAGACTGCTCGGCACCACACGAAATCAAGTTACTAGTGTACCAGGCTGCACTACACGATCCGTGGGGGCCCCTGAAGAAATAAATCCACAGTTTCCTGTATGTGATGACTGTAAAATCCCATTCTTCTTTCCATGTATGTAACACGTTTCGACCACCTTCTCAAATCTCCGCTAGACCAATGAGTTTTCGTCAACTATTATTGATAAATACTAGCTTCTAATAACGGCCAATAAGAACCCCTTAGCCTATTTGATAGAAAACCAATACTTTATATCTCAGAAGCATGCGCGGTGAAAAAATCCATAATTGCATAGAATTGAAAATTTACATACATTAGTTGGAATGCAATGATTACCTTCATCTATTACACTATGACATTGAATTCCAATTGAGATCTCTTTGTGCAAGAGCGTGCTCGTGTTACGCAAATTTCTGCACATTAGGCGTATTAACGGTTACTTCAATTCGAGCAGGGAACAAGCGTATGGAACTATTGGCTATGATTGTTACAATAATCATCGCATAACGACATGCTGTAGATAAGTAGAGATTCATGCTCGTACGTAATTGTACCGTAAGAGGTGCATTTGAATTTCAGAGCTGGATAAATGATTATTCAAGTTTTATACTCTTGCACTATATGCATTTCATGAAATATTCAAATGCTCCTTAATTATAATTTTTAAAATAAAAATAAATTTTTACATAAAAAAGTTTACAATTTTCATATGCTGACAGATACTATCTGATTATTTTTTAAGGTATAATTCAGGTGTAATTCTGAAGGATCTATGTAGTGATGTGCAACAAAGCTCAATCTCGATGAGCTGACTTGGAAATTCCATGCTCGACTCGCCAAAACTGAATGGTAATATTACCCTCTCTGTAGGTCTTTACTTTTTACAAGGAGGGCACTTGACCTAGTCCTGGCTGACTATATAATAAAAAAAAAAGCGATCACAGAAAGAGGATGGGAATTTCATTTATCGGGAACTGCTAGACACTGCCAAGTATTATATAAAAAATGCATATGGAATGAAATAATTCTTTATAAAAAAACAATGCTCGCTCAAAAAAAATAAAGTTCATATTTATTACTTTTTCAGGCAACTACTGCTGGTTGATATGGAAACGTGAAAAGTGAACAGTGATCACGATAACTGTTAATAAATACGGCATGGGAAACTTGTCCTCTAGCATCAAAAGTTGAGTTTCAAACGAGGTGAGAAAAATAGAGAGCGAGGGGAAAAAACTGACACTGGCCAAGCGAAATATAAGAAAGGCCTCGACCAAATGTCCAGACTTCGATAACAGAAAGAATATTGAACGAAATAGCCCGTTCGGGCAGAAAACGTCGTAAAAAAATAAAGCCTATTCAGGACATCCTACTATTTTGTTTCCCGTCGGTTTCTCTCGTGGGACAAGTAGCGGAAGACAATTCGGAAAAAGAATTAGATTGGAAAACACATTTACATTCTAGGTCAAATCCAGGTTTACTATTACATCTTAACGTTCAAGAATATTTTTATGGCGTTCCTAATTTCAATGTACAGTGAAATACAATTTGAATAAATTATTGACAAATACGTCAATTATGTCTGCGGATAGCAATCGATTAAGAGGCTAATCTACATCTGAAAGAAATTGTTTAGAGAGGCAAAATAAACTTATGATGCTGGATGGAATCTCTCCAGCACGAAGGACAATAACCAATTAAGGTAACACGTGCCAATCTGTGAAAAATAATGAACCATCCGCGGTCGTGGGACTTCAGTATTGACGCTGAGCGTTCATTTACATCGTAACGGTACTAAAATGTCAGCACCCTGTCATTTTATCGAAAATGCAGGCGAAAACAGAAGAGAGACAGAAACCAGGGTGCATACAAGTGAACGGCTTGTTAACCAAATTATCGTATATCGATAACCCTTCGCTAATCTACCACCTTTCAATTAAATTTCGAAACTCATCTTTATCGATTACGAGCCGCGAGTGTTTTAATTAGCGTTGATCCTGGGCGATATACTTTCTCGCTTGTTAAATTTAAATTTCGGATGAGAAACATTATACTAAAATATTGAATCCCATGCTTAAATTGTCAAATTCACGTGAGATTGGAATACAAGAAGATAACTATTTAAACCCGTTCTCTTTTTCAATAACTAAATAATATTGAAATATAAAGGTAGATTTAAACAAAAATGCATATTGATTTATATTGCTTGCCTTCGTATAAATATAATCAAGCACTATTTCATATCATTATCGATAATACGCGAGAATACTTTCGGAAGCAGGTGGTTCATTGCAGTGAACTTAGATTGTATACACGTCAACAAATGTCAACAACAGGAAACATGAAAATTGTGAAAAATTTGAAATAAAGCGATCGAGAAGGTAACTTCCTTTGATATTTGGAATGATTGCTTTTCGATAACATGAGTCTCCTCATATCGCATAAAGTGGTCAGCGCCCCTTCGATTAGGAACTCAACTGTTCGAACTGCAGTCGTTGAAGAAAAACAGAAGAGATAAAACGGTACATTAGGGTTGGAAAATGAAAACGAATAAATTAAATGAAAAAAGGCAACAACTGAAAACCCGCCCGGGTGACCTTTGACCTGCCGCACTCACGATGCAGTGACATTGCAGCGTTGCGTCACAAACGCATTATGACGTCAAAAGGCTGCAGAAAAAGGAAAGGGACCGAACAAGAACGATCTCATCCAGGTAATGCGCAATCTTCCTTATCCCCATCCCTACATCCTCCACTAACGATAAAAAAAACAAGGTAGAATATTTTAAAAAATAATATGAGTTTATTGACAATATTAACTTTCCCGGACCATTAATGTGAAATGCCAGAGAAAATGTCGCAATTTCAACAAAACAGTTATTTTCGACCAAAAAAAGGAATTTTTAAACCAACGAATTTTCAACAGAAAAATTGAATTTAAACCAGGACATGTTGAATTTTTAACCCAAAATGTTGAATTTTTTAAAAGAAGATGAATTCTTCACGAAAATTATTGTAATTATTATTTGAAAGAAACACAAAACGAATTTTTAAAAATAGCTTAGTTTCCAGCCAGAATTGGATTTTCAACCTATAAAGATAAATTGCCAACCAAAGAGATGAATTTTTTACCGAAAAGATGAATATACAACAACATACATTCATGTTTAAACAAATAGTTGAATTTTCAACTGAAAAAGATAAATTTTCAGTGAAGAAAATAATCATCAACAAAAAATAAAATGCTTTTTCAATCCAAAAGATCAATTTTAAATAATCTAATTTTTAATCAAAAAAAGCAAATTTCAACTATAATGATGAATCTGCAACCAAAAATATGAATTTAAAAAAAAAAGTAGTTTTAACTATTAACCCAGGAGTTGAATTTTCCAGATAATGATTTTTTAATCAAGAAAGAAAAAAAAGTTCATCCAAATTGTTGAAATTTCAAAACAAAACGCGAATTTTCTTTTAAACAGTTAAATTTTTAACTTCGGAATTATACTTTTTTTTAAATAAAAAACAATTATCTGCAAAAAAATGAATTTTCAACAGAATAGTTACATTTCCAACTAAAGAGAAGAATTCTTAACTAAAATAATTAAGCTCTAATCCCAAAATGATTTTTTACCAAATGGTTTAACCCTGAATAGTAGATATTTAAACAAGAAAATTTGAATTTGAAATAAAAAAATAGTTAAAGTTAACAAAAAAAAAAACGAGATTCTGAACAGAATAATTGAAACGTTAAGCTAAGAAGAAACATTTTCAACCGATCAGTTGCATTTTTAACAAAAAAAAAAAAACATTTTTACCAAAAGAGTTGCATTTTCAAAAAAAGAGTTGGATTTTTAAACAAACTGGATGTCTCTTTAAAAAAATTATTAAATTTCCAGCAAAAAATATATTTTTCAACTAAAAATAAAATCGTTAGAAGAAAGCAACTGAAAAATACAAATAAAGTAAACTATTAACAAGAATATTATATCAGGGTGGCGAAAACCTCATTTTCAGAATTCTCTAAATTTTCGGTGACCAATTTTTTATTTTTCTTGGTCATTAATATTTAAAGACCAGAATTCTTCTGTTGTAACATTTTTAGCTTATAATCTTTTATTAAAATTTTAAACTTATTTTTTTTCAAAAGTTATTTAGTGCCTCTTATAGAAATTTCTGACTTTTGCCAAAATTTTGTCATTATCCCTGATTTATCTCGGATATCCAGACTGATTTAATCTTTAGGGTAATTTAATAATTTAGGGTAATAAATACAGTCTGCATATTTATGAAAACTAGATCAATATTTCAGAATGAATTTTTATTATCTACTGACATTTTTATCGACGCGCGAGATATGCCTGGTATGCTTCGCAAATATTTTCATAACGGTTGGTACATAATGCATTAAAGTCACGTTCGATTCTCAAACAAAAGTGCTGATTCGCCACAACTCAGTACCGCGACTAACGATAATTATTATTTACTAAAATAACAGCAGAGACATCTTTGGCAAGCCAAACAGCATCTAAAATACATATATCTGAAAGAATACCGCAGTTAAGGTGGCTTGGGCGTTTGGTGCCGTACAATGTGGGGGGGCACTGTGGGGGCTATCTATCATGCGATCAGTCGT